>DWFO01002055.1:0-14418 GCA_018246595.1 Mimoniades nurscia nurscia | reverse complement strand
CGTGGGCGCGGAGGAGTAGTCAGTCGTCCGCTACGCTTCATATGAACGCACGTCGCTTTGCTCCGTTAAAAATTGTTTACGTAAATTGTCGCTTAACTTCGTCTACGAATTGTAATTGTAATTGTGTTTACTTATACTCAATAAACTACCCTACATGTGTAATAAATAGCTAAATAAAGTAATTCGTGTTACAGAAATTGCAAGTTTTTATAAATATTAGAAAAACATTGTAATGACAAGATAAACATGTTAAGTAGCATAGAAGGAAGGTTCTCGTACGTTCTGCGATTTAAAAAATTCAACAAATGTGAGGGGAAAGCCAGTGAAATTACGCATTTAGCCTAATAAAGGTAGACGGGCCCGTTTTTCTGTCATGGGTGAGAAGTTGACCACATGTCGCTTTCCCCGTGTAAATAGTTGAAAATCTAGATTTTTCTACGCACTATGGCCATGTGTTACTTTTTACATATACGAGTTTTGTTTATGGTTAGCTTCGCATTACATGATTGTATACGTCTATTAACGTCGATTCAAAATAATTAAGTTATCTATGAATGGAATTCAAATTAATTGATATACGACATGAAAAAATGTAATTTAAATTATTTGTAGTATAAAGAAAATTTTAATTTTATAGTAAGTATACTTTAAGGTGTTTTATTTTTATTTTATTCCTTCTGGGATATCAACCATGTTCGTAATGCCAAGTTCTTAAAAACAAGCGCGTCAAGATGCCTTGCCTTTTGCGTCTTGGGAAAGTGAATGAGCGGAACTAATAACATTTCAGCTCCCTCTACATTAACAATCCATGTTTTTAATCTTATCTTGGTTCGAAACGAAACGGAATAAGATAAAATAATTACTGTTTAATCTTCCTCTTGTTGAACCTAATTTGTCAATGGTCGTCTTGCTATTTAAGCTTTTCTATTTAAAAGTTTAGATGGAAACAAACTATAACAATTCGCGCAAACAACGGAAGATTGCTTTAAAGGTAACCATAAATTCTTGACAAAATATATATGTATATAATTGTATGATAACAGATTGAGACAAATGCACCGAGACATATAACATGTTTGATTGAAAAATGAAGTTTCATAAGACAAGCCCTCGTGTCTGTTCGTAATTGGATAAGGAGCAATTGTCATTTAATCATCAGGCAACCCTGACCGGTGGTACTGCTAGTATTAAAGAAATAATCGGATGTATCACGATTTATTACCGTTTACTTACGGTTTATTACCGTTCCTATGAAAAATGAAGGCTTTAAAAAAGTAGCTGGGAAATGGTCAATGACCTTGTTATTTCACTCATTACCACATTTCATATAACCCTCACAATGTTGGGTCTCCACATTAAAATTCCATACAAATTGTTCCAACAATTCGTTGCTTCGAGTTCGTTACATTAGGCAGTTAATTCCGACCGCCGTCAGGGTTGCCATGTATCTGTAGGATACTATCCTATTGTTAGACGAAAATTAAAGCTTCACCATTTTAAACTAAAGCTATAGCTTTGATGGAAAGATGTGCGGAGAGTACGTGACATCACGCCTGTAATCTCCGACGAGGTAGGCAGAGGAGTGTAGAGTGTAATACGCCCCCACGATTGTTCAGTTACGTTTATGTCCTACTATAGAATAGGGGTGTGCGACTATTGTCACACACTAAAATCGAAATCACAAAATCACAAATCTAAACATCGAGCTGCTATTAGAAATTTTTACTTAAAAATTTTAGAAAACTCCAATAGTACCGAACCCGGGATGTTAATACCGGACCTCCCGATTTTCAATCACGGTTGCTACCGGTTGACTAACGAGGTAATCACTCTTAGTTCTGTAGAGTATGTAATATACTATGAACAGTAGATTATAAGTAAATAAGTAAAAACAAATGATTTAGTAACATTTGTTGCCTCACCGTTAAATCAAGAATAATCCACTATAAAAAAAACTCCCTTTTTATACCCTGTATCCGACGTTTATTAAAATATTTGTAGAACTGGCAACCCTATGCTCTGTGGGAATGAAAGCTGCTTTGAGCGACTCTGGGAAAATGGATGCCCTTTCATACAAACTTAACGGCTAATGTCTAAATGTGTATGAAAAGAATCCAACGTAATAATATGTAATTTAGTGGTTTATTGCGTTTTTAAAGCGATTTTTAAAGTGTCTCGTACTTTCCGCGCAACTTATTTGTAAGAGCAGGAGAAAGTTGTTCAATTCTTTTTGTTCACGATATCTTAATGGTCTTGTACATATATGTGTATATCGTTAGGTAATATCAAATATTATTTTCTTGAAATGTGGACTTCAGAAAATAAATTACAGTGTTCTATAAGATTTGATTCCTTGACTGCTTGGTTGGTCGTGTTGGTTACAAGCGCGACTCCTGATCGAAAGGTCCTGGGTTCAAATCCAAGTTAGGCACTATTGAATAAATTCTAACTTACAATTAGATTTTCTGGTAGTCGCTCAAGTCTTGATATTTGCCCGGTGTATGGCCGTGAACTCACTATCCATTCCATAGTGGGACGGAAACTTAGCTGGTATAACGTGGAAGTGTACTATACTCCTCTGCATACCTCTTCAAGGATTACAGAACTGATGTTGAGTGTTACATTTTATTCCTCTGATTAATTTTTTTTCGGTTTCCACCTAATATTAAATCGCTTAAGAAATTGAATATACATATATTCATATACTAATCTTTATTATGCCCTCTGTCTCTGCCCCGTATTTAATGGTTTCATTTCATTTTTCCTACCCTAAGGTTGTCTGGTAGAGATCGCTTATTAGCGATAAGACCGCCTTTTGTGTACTGTTTTTTTTTTGATTCCTCCATGTATTTTTTTCTGCGCCTTTCGGTGTACAATAAAGAATAATTGTAACTTTATGTTTATAATAAATTTAAACTACTAAGCTAAACGTTATATCGTACTCCAATGTAATTAATACGAAGCTTTACAGACAGTAGAGTATTAAATGTTACAATTTCGAGTGACCTTGCGTTCACTGGAACAAATTATTTTCTTTCTAACGCGTAATTATATAATCATTTTAATTTCACACACTCGTCAACATTATACTTACATCTAATCCGAGACCACACAAGATCAAATTTGTTTAAAGTTTTCACGTCATTACTTTATAAGATTTTATATCCTCGGATTCCACTCTTTTTACCGTCACGTTTATTTCATTGCAACAACACTATTACTTTTGCAAACTAGTATCTGTTAACCATTGATTGCAACGATAGTAAGATCAAACGAGACTTCACAAGTGCGTATGCAAGTGAAAATATCTCGTTGATAGAAAGAGATACAAAATGCATTTGGTATAAGTGTAGTCGTATCTAGTTGGCTTCTTTAGTAATTAAGGCGCGAATTTGCTGGCGGGGACAATAATTTAAAGAGGGACACGAGTAACAAATTCAGTCTCTTTCTCTTGCTATCAATAAAATAGATGTAGGTATAATGTAACTTCTAAGAACTGGACTGTACCCTTGTTCTCGCAAATAAATAAGTATATTTGATTTGATTTGACTTTTTGCTTGGCTCGCCTTTTCTTTGTATATAATACCTCTATCAAATAAATACGCATCAAAAATTCAGCTGTCAAACATTGAGCTCTGTGATTTATTTGCAGTTGACAGTTGTTATAGTCCCCGGGTAATCTGAGAATCGAACTGAGATAATTACAGTTGCCGCCAAGCGCTCCGGCTTAAACAATTTAGAGGTGATGATTAGCGAAGTGTCGTTGCTCAACCGTTTACCGCATCGTCAGTGTTCGCGAATCCACCATCTCCGATCCGTTGATTTGTTACTTAAATATAAGTGTGTTCTAAAGCTATTACATATGTTAAAAAACGTATATTCTCGAGTATTGGGTACCCCTAATTGATATTAAGGAATAATGAGTTGGATAAACAATAATGAATAACACATTGTGTCTTCTGTTACGTGTGAGTGTCTGAAATAGTTTTTTGTCCCACTGCTGGGGCAGATGCCGTAATCAGCGAAAAGACGGAATGTTAGAGCAAATTTGCCGCTATTTTATTGCACGTGGTGGGGGCTTAGAGGTTTATGGGGAACTTGTTGTCTGTTTTAGCGATGAAATGATGATGATAAATTACGATGCTGATGGCAATGATGTAAATTCGTTTTAGTAATGTTACCAGAACCTCCTTGTTTCTTTACACTTTACAAATAATTTACGATCTGCTACGCCTTTGATGTCTCTAAGCAAAACCTTAAAGTAGGTACTTGTTACCGCATTAGGAAATTCTATCGAAGTCTTCGCAGGAGTTGCTCAGTCTGCGTGGGCGATCTTATAATACCATATTGTAGAAACTTGCAATTTTATCGTCCAAGGTTTTTGCTTATGCCGTTATATTACACAATTTATATACTTACTACCATACCAGTAACTAATGTTTTAAGATAACTGCAGTTACTAACATCTTATTATTTTATATTTAATCACTTATAGCAGTGAAACCGAGCTTCGAATTAAATTTTAGATTTGAATGATAATTATTTTTTTAAGTCAAAGAGTATAAATTTATAAATCTACCTATAATCTATGCTACTGTTAGACAACAGATTGCAGCAATTTTTGCGTTCATCACACAACTATTTGTCAAATCCTCGTTCACTAATTACAACACTATCGGTTCAGTTCAAATGTTAAAATAACTCATGATTAATGAACCTTTTTTCCCCTTCACGTCCTTCTTTTTTTCTTCACCCACCTCTATTTTAGATGCTATTCGTCGGTACTCACAACTTTGACACAACGCAAGCCCTCATTGTGTGGACTACACATCTGCTTATTGATATAGCTTTATATAATATATAAGCATATTATAAAAACCTCGGTCTGTTCGTATATTTAGAGGACAGTACGAGCTGTGAACTTGTGACATAAGCGGGTGAGATCACTGCCCACTGCCCGTATAAGGAGCGGCGATTTGAATTTTACCTGCTCGTTTGAATCGGTTACTATATGGCGTATAAGGCTCTGAATTAACTACAGGTTTTGTATTTATGCCTACATTTCATTATTTCAAAGACAATATTCTAGAAATTTCGAACACGTACTTTAAAAATATTGATATTTTATGGTATTACACATCGAGAATTTAGAACCTCACAGATATGTATATTATAAATGCATACAATGTAAGTGACAACGAAATTCAAAAACGCTGTGAACCAAGTCACGCAACGTAATATTTCGTTAATAGGTAATTAAGTCTTTACGCCTTATATCCTGCCAGCTGCAAGCGTCAGTGAGAATTGATCATTAACAAAGAGCATTGTGACTCATTAGCTTGCCATTATTCAGCCTACGATCTTCGATTCGTATTAAAACTAACAAGAAAATCATTCACGCTCAGTCGCAGACACACCTCTGACATTTGTCTTGTGTTGATCACTTTCGATGTGTTTGCGTTTTTAGTCGCACCGACAATCCATACGATATTCAATACGATATACAATCCATATTCAAAGCGATTATGTACAGTTAGATTAGGCGAGCTATATGCGTGTATGTTGGAAATGTATCGTCGATAGAAAGAGAAAGAACATCCATTTGGTATAGGTATGTGGTGACGCGCGTAGTTGCTGACGGATACAACAATCTAGAGAGAGAAACGAGTACCAAATTCATAATCTTTCTCTCTCTATCGACGTGACGATTTTTTGCCTGGCTTGGCTGCTCCAATTATATATGGTAATGATACCTACTATGTATGTAATAATGGTACCTACTATGTATGTAATAATGGTACCTACTATGTATGTAATAAAAGTGCCCGCTTGCATTAATGTTATATTAAAAGGCGCGACAATTCCAGGCTTTTAGATTTTTGTAACAATAGAGTACTTACTAGGTCTGATTGATATACGCTCTTAGCTCCACGTTTTGGATTAAAAAATGTAATAATTACTTCATTCAACTAACGAATGAATGAAAGTAAGATAGTGATAAATTAAAGAGGTTCCCGCAATGTTATTTAAGACGATATTAAACAGCTTTAATAACTTTCTACATTCGCAGAACAGCACCGCCCACACACTGTTTTCAAACATCGCACGACCTACAAATTAGTTTCAGTATTGTTCTGAATGCAATAATTTACATAACCCACTTAAAATCTATGGCCGCACGTTCGTCCTCGACATGTATTGTACTCTAACATGCTTTGGCAACATAACAATGCAGTGTGTACGTCGTCCCGAAGCGCTTGTTGCACAGCGAGCAATGAGCGATAGGCGATTAGAGAAAGACAAAGGAAAGAAAGGCTTACGAGAAAAAGGTCAAGAAAACCGGTTAATATACATAATTGTAATCTATTGATAGACAATAACATTTAACATATCATAAATGGTAATATATTAAACATTGAAATTAACTACTAATCATTAGAAAAAGAGACTACCCACTTTACTGATGCATCATTGACTTACAGCCGGACCAGTGAAATTTTCAAGTAAACTTTTGCTCTGTGAGAAATATAACAGCTAATACACGGGGTTATATCGGCTATTGGCTACATTACAGTTCTCATTGTTATAGCTCTTATGGAAAAATAAATGTACAGATAAAACAGTATTAATAAAAACTATATTACAATAAAGTTGTGCTATCAGCCAAATTGATGAGAAACGAAAGGTATTAAGATTTTTTTTTTTATTTATACCTATAGAAAAAAATCATAATTCAAAACACATTATTAAAAGAAAAAAGCTTAATCGTAATGGTCACTCGCAACAAAAAGTTTTACAACGACTGACTTATTTTAACTTATCTGTCCTGTAAAACATTCGTCGTTGGTGGAGCCTGTGTCCTAAAAGTGGTGATACACGTGACGCCTCAATTTCTCCGACACATTCCGGTTCCCAACAGATGGTCGATCGACCCCAATACCATAGACTACAATACTTAGTGTCGCCCCATCTCATAACGAGACCTTTGGTGAAAGTTGTCAATGCGATCGAATTGTTTCAATGAACATTGTATTAGATTTACCTGCATTACTGACTGCCTTGTTTGTCGAGTGGCTGCAAGGGCAACTGCTAAACAAGACGTGCTAATTTGGATGACCGGAATGAGGCAAAATAATATTTGGTTTTTTCTAACGGGAAATTGCCATTAATAGCATAGAGTCTTATCCACTATTACATTCGACTTACAACATGGTATATAAAAATTGGAAGTAATATGCAATCCTCTGCTTACTTCTTCGGAAAAATAGGGGCGTGAATTTATATTATACTTACATAACTCTAAGTACGTGCAATTTTGAGTCGGTTAATTCACTGTTATCTAGCATATTATGTAGGTACGTATAATTTATAATGTAGTTAACTATGGTATTAATAAAAATATTACCTAAAAGGCTAACCAATCTACCCATTGATAAACAATTTGTGTATAATTATTTTACTCCACTAAAAAAACTCCACAACGACGTCCACACATAAATCGAGTCCACCATAAATAAAAGCAGATAAGCTTGTGTTTTGCCGAAGCTCTTGTTATTAAAAACACATATTGAGTCGTTACCCACCATGTGGCTGAACGAAGTGTTTGGTGCGATGACCTCGATGCACAGGGAACGCAAATGATCCGATGAACGCAGAACGATCGACCAATTCGTAATAAAATTTAAATGCTTATTAACCTTGTTCCTGATCTGTCAACTACGTACAATTGACTTTTTATACGTCATTAACGTACAAAACATCAAAAGCGATATGTTTAAGATCTTCCAATTTGACTAAATCCAACGAAATAATTATCTGCAAAAGTACTGAAGTCCGTGTAATCTTATAGTTGAGTTCTGTCGTCTTATACAATCAATGTCATAATATGAAATGAGCCAAGTTTAATTCAAACTTAGCAATTTATTAGTGCTGCATCAATCTGTCGAAGAACGTTTCACACGGTTAGAGATATCTCCACAAATATTCACCTTTTCTATGTCCGAATAATACTCAATCTTAAACAAAGCAAATAATATATGTATCTACAAAAGCAAAATGAGCATTTTTGTTAATTTCTTTTTCTTCAAACAATTTACAATAGATATAAAAATGTTGATTATTTATCTATGGCATTGTCTATGGTGCGAATGTGATTTTACGCAGAATGACATAACGAAAAATATAGTAATCTGTAGATCGGCAGATAACAATAGACCAGATAGACGACCGTGAAACCTCGTTGTAATTATGTATATTGTAAATCAATTGTAGGGAAAAATAAACTCTACTACAAGGAAATAAAACCTAAAATTGACTGATGCGTATTATTACTCTTATTTTACACAATCACAAGTATCAAAAACCTTTTTTGATTCTTACATAAAAATATAATTGCGTGTCCAAGATGCGAAGGTTGCTTCGCAGTACGTTTCTCCATTTAGCGTTTAAGTGCATATTTTATTTCCTCGTCAACGGGAATGCGTTGATAATAACTGAAAACTGATACGTTTTGTAATATGAACCAAAGACAATATTATAGTCGATTGCCAGTGAAAGATATCATAAACTATTATGTGAATTATGTAAAAGTTTTATGCAGTGCAATTTGCAAACAGATACAAACAAAAAAACAACAACACGCCTGTAATCCCCGAATCCCCACGTTTCACCAGTTACCTTTACGCCCCACTATGGAATAGGTGGTGAGCCTGTTGCCGAACACCGGGCACTAATCTAGACTCCGAGCCACTACTAGAAACTGTAAGTTAGAAATATCCAATAGTCGGTCCGGGATTTGAAACCAGGATTTCTCGATCAGCAGTCGCTCATGAAAATGATGATGCATAATAAATAAAGATAGTAGGTATTTAAAAAAAAGTAACTTCACACCTTTAATCCCCGAAGGTATTAAAGTTATTAGCCATTTTCTTGTTGAATTTTTTGTATTGGCTCGGGGCTTCTCGGCGTATGGCAATATGCTCACCCATTATCCTATGTAAATGTAACTGGTGAGACTTGGGAGTGCACTACACTCCTCTGCCTATCTCTTCGGGGATACCAGGCATGTAGTTGTGGTTTCTTAGGCTATTAAAATTCTTTGCCTCGTATGAAGAAGAACCGTGTGGAACTGAACTAGAGCCGTGCTGGGGTCTTGCCAATTGCATACCATCATTTACTGTTCATACACTCCCAAGAAAATGATTAATCATTAACATATAGCCTACAGTCTTGTCGGACGCATATCGAAAATGTCTCGTTGCGTTCCGATACTATTTTCCCGACTCGACAACCGATTAGAAACCTTACAAATTAACCCTAGCTTCGGTAATCACTACCACAGTGAAGGACAGCTGTAACAGAAATTTCTCTATCAACAATTTTCCTCATATCCATTCGTATGAATATTTGATTAGCGTGTACGACGTTTGCAGTGAAAGCATGTGCTTGCGTGGAACATAGTCTCGCTGATGTTATGTCTAATGTACAACACACATTTATCTTGTCATAATGTACATTGATAAAGCATGGTATGTATTAAATACGTAAACGAATTAAAATGTCGTATGACAAAAATAATTGTTGTCTCATAGTCATAGGTCACATGATAACACAACACTACATTAGAATTCTTGCGAAATCCATTTAATTATCCAACTTTTTCCACATCTTTTGTGATTCGTCATAGTCATTTTTCTTAGTACATAAAAGTCAAGATTGAAAAATTTTAATGTTTCACTATTATACTTTTAATACCAAATTTTATATTTAATTATTTAGGCACAGTTTTATTTTACAACTACCTATATTAATAAATGGTTTTCTTCCAATATATTAATAAATTGTCATTTATTTCTTGACATTACAAAATAGCCAAATACAAATAAAGGCAATAGATACCAAAAATATTAATTCATACGCACATGTAAATATACAAAGTAACTAATCAACGGACATATATAGTTTTCAGTGAAAATCTCCGATTACATTATTTTAAAGTCTTTATTGTACTTTAGTACATATAAAGCACACAAACCTACTATATCAATTGAAGTCATCAGAACATCTCACTAACATAGTAATGACAAAAGTTCATGACTAACACACAGTTTTAATACAAGTACGTATTTAATGAGTAACGTTAAACGTTCCAATTTACGTAAGCTTCCTATTGTAGAGCGACTCACACAATTACGTACATTGGCATTCTGTCAAATTGCGTGATAAGTTATCGATATGAAAGAGTAATTAACGGGCAGCCTGTAACTGGTATATGAGGTACCGATTAATTTGCAATTCTATACGCAATGATTTCAGCTTTGTTATTGTGCTGTTTAAACAGTGACTTACAAATTCTTTGGTCATCTTTATTTCAGCAATCGTATACAAGTTATTCTTAGCTAATACTTTAAAATACAGCGTCAAAGTTATTTCTTAAACCTATAGAAACAAAATAAAACACGACATAATGACATTATGTTTATTTAGCGATGCTTTTGCTGAGAAAACTTTTTAAATAGAAAATGCAACTTATGGAGATATTTTCTTCTTTTACAGACTGCCAGTTATGTAATCAACAGACGCTACTCGAAGAGCAAAATGTCACCAGTATGCCACAACTTTGTACAAAATGCGTGGAAGAAAGATTTTTGCTCTAATTGCTTCAAGTCACGCGAGGAACATGTCAAGCAGGAGAGGACGACGGAGAGCAGCAAGTATTTAGCGACTCCATTCCAAAACAGAAGTACATTCTTTAAAAGAACACCACCGAGCATACTTAAAATTCATCCAAAGAAAAAGAATAAACGCAACGTGCGCTTCCCCGAAGAAGTATGTAGTGTAATTGGTTTTGGAGGTGACGACTGGTCCGATGGGGAAGAATTCGAAGTTTCAGAAGAAAATGATGAAGGTGACACGTTTCCGGACACAGAGGAAGAAAGAGAACTTCATAAAATAACGAAATCTAATACTGATTTTAATACAGTAAAAGCCAACTTGTTAGGTGAAACTGTGACCAAGTCGTATACTTCTTTACTACTCGGTAAAATGCAAACGGATTCCGATGGAAAAAAGAAAACATTGTTGGTGTCCGTTACTCCATTTGGACAGGATAATAAGAGTCCAAATGTTAAAACACACACAAGAAAACCAGCAGTAATACACATATCAGAGCCACCCATAGAAGAATCTTCCAGCAACTATAAAACAAATATTATCTTGTCATCGTATATTAAGGATTCTGAAACTATAGTTACTTCAGAAGGATCACGACCGCCAGAAGATATACTATGTACGGAAAAGTCTTTGTTAGAAGAAATCTCAGAGACTTTACAACAGAACAGATTAACAAATGGCACGGATTTAAACTTAACTCAGAACGATTGCAATAAACCCACAATAATAGAAGGAAAAATGAAAGAAAGTATGCAAGATGAATGTGAAAGAAAGGAAATGAGTGAAACGAAAAAAAATGGTATAGTACGTAAGTCGCCGCTAATCAAAACACAAGAAAGACCGAAAGTTAATCTCAGTCGGTCAGAATTCAAATTTTGCAAAATTAACATCGAAAACAGCATTGTTGATTCTGCTGTCGGTACTCTGAACTCAACTGCCAACAACTCTTTCACGTCAGATGATGAAAGCTTTAGCGGGCGCACCGATTCTGATAACGATGATAGTGGCCACTTTTCGGAGACACATAAATGCGAAGAGACAGTCAAAATAAAAGTATTTAATGAAAGTGATAAAAATATAAAAATATCTCCAATTGGACAACTAAGAAAAGTAGACGGACAGTCCAGCAATGGTTACTCCACATTCCAAACTCCGATCATGGATATGCCACCAATTCTATCCAAACAACCTGAAACTATATTCTCTGCAGAGGCTAGCCGTGAATTAGCTGGAGAACCTGACGGTAGAGCAGATCCTGACGAAACAACTGAAGCCCCAGCATTACCTAAAAGTCCAATGCCCTTAATGGATCCGCGTCCATCATTCTTACACGGTATGATCACTGATATAATGCCTTCTAAGCCAGCCGTACCTGAAAAACCGAAACTTCCCGCCAAACCAGTAATTAAACAAACAACCAAAAAAAGTGTTACAACAACACACCAAGTTATGCACATGCAACAAATAACGAGAAGGGATGACGAAGAAAAGAGTACACGCTATTTAATTGAAGAAAAAAATAATGAAATAACAGAAGTGCATGAAGAAAAATCGGATTCTATATATTACGCTAAACCGGTCTTAACAAAGGAAGATAGCGACTCGTCACTCAACAATTTGTGTAAGCGGAAGGCACCTACGCCACCACTGTCGCCAACAGAGGAATACTCAAATAACCTGTACCAAAGAAACCCAAGTGGGTTTGTAAAGTCCGATTCCCCAGTTGTTAGGGAAATGGAGAAACGTGAACGAGCTGTAATGTCAGTTTCTCCTAAAACAAGAACCGTCGAGGACGTGGATATGAGAAAGAATGATATCACACCGGAGCCGGCGCCGCGTAGAAACATTTCGCTTTCGCATGACAACTTGCTATTGGACGAGAAGAGAAAAGGTAAATTAAAATTCTCGATAAAGAAACTATTACGCATCGGATCGTCGAAGGAGTTGGATAAGAAAGAACTTAGCGTTGCTACCGTGACTAAAGTTACCAGTAAAACGGAGGAAATTTACGATTTGACACCGAAACCGAAACCGCGTCTCGTGATCATACATCCTCTAGATATTAACGGCTCGAGCGTCGAAGTCGTGAAAACGAATTGTGAAATTTCGGAAAGTCTGCGAAGGGTGAGTCACGATGATGTGTCTTCAATATACAGCGGTAGCAGTTCCGCGACAGATGAGATTCCAAAAATTATGAGTAAGCCTCCTCCTCCGCCAAGAACTTCGAGCGAAGACTACAAAACTGGCCCGAATATTCCGAAGCCAGCAAGACCCCCTCCACCAAAATCTGTTGCTTTGCAAAATAAGCAGAAACAGCAAGCCTGGGCTGCCGTTCCAAATAAAGGCGACAATATTTACGCTAATCTCGGTAAGTTGTTTTATTTATTAATATATCGGTACAGAGGAAGGAAGTATTCGGTTTATGACCTCTTCGTACTTAGATTGCACTTGTAACAAAACAAATGTTTGCTGTCCAGTCTATCTGTACATTTTCCTTTAATTTTAACTGTCACATTATGTTAACTTACATTGCTATAGTGACTTAAAATAGAAATGTTACTATCTATTAGGAACTATCTACTTGGAACTGTGAATTCTAGTCGTTATTTATCATTTTTATTTCGACACCGATGACTGGGCAATATTACTCAGATGATTTTAGTTGTATCTCAACTCGTAAACAGGATTACTCACATTTACTTGCCGCGAATAATGCGAATCACTGTCGTTTCCAGGGGAGATTAGATCGGCCCTGGCGCCAAGAAAACCGGAACGCACGGCGAGCATGCGCGAACGAGAGTCACATCTGGAACTACTCAAGCGCAGAACGCCATTAGACGACGATAAAGACGAAGTAGACGACGGGCCGCAAGAACTAGTGCAAGCAACCAACGATCCGGTGATACATAGCTATGACGACGTGTATAACAACGCAAAATACGAAGAGGAAAACTGCGACTCAGCTAAGAACAGCGACAGTGACTACGAGTATGTCAACCACGCACGCTCCAGTTCGCCGGAGTGCGACGCTGCGATAAAGCCGAGGGAGACCGCGTCCGAGAGAGAACCGAGGAAGAACGACGAGAGCGTGGATTACACGAAATATAACAATTTTCGGTCGTCATTACCATACTGCGGGAGTGAAACTGAATCGGAAATATATTCGCCCTACAGCTTCTACAGCTCGAACGACAACATGGACGGTCCGGCCAACGATGAATATCAGAATGAAATGACGCCGAAGACAACGACAAACAAACTGCGAGTGAGGAAGGGTAGGAGCATAGTGCACAGGAACCTCGAGGATAATTACGGCGCGGTCGTTATTGCAAACCACGAAGCACTCGCCCAGGTCCTGGAACAAGTAAGCTCATTTAATTTCCTCCTGGTCATTTTGTGTTCATTCCCATCAACTTTATACAGTACGGTCACCGTGAAAAATTTGCTGTCCTGCCATATTTAGGTATCAGTCGACAACGCATAAAGTGTTACACAAAATGTTCTGTTCACACATTGAAATGTTCAACTTATCAAATCAAATTTTAATAAAAATGTTAATTAGTATATTATATGTCGTAATTTTAGCACACCTGTTTCAAGACGTAGTTGCGAAATGAATATCACATATCTGTGCACATACATTAGGATTAATTTAATCTGCCTCGTTGGTCGTGTTGGTTGCGAGTGCGACTGCCGAAAGGGAGGTCCTGGGTTCGATTCCCGGGTCGGGCACTACTAAATTTTCTA
>DWFO01002054.1:0-14418 GCA_018246595.1 Mimoniades nurscia nurscia | reverse complement strand
CCTAGCCCTCTCGGCTTCCCTCTTCTGCAACATCACGTCCTCGCAGAAGAGGGACACCGCTCGCCACGACTCCCCGCCGCCAACCATGGATTTGACCACAGCGGGCAGCGAGAGGTCGCGACCGACGACCGCAGCCAGCGCGGATGGTTGAGGGTTGCGTCAGCTCCGTTTGTTAATGAACTTCGAATCTTATCTCCCAACTTCCAGTTACAATTAACATATCAGTAACCGAGATCTATTCCGAGACGATCTAATCAAACCCAAGCCTTAAACCATCTTTTAGATAATTTTATTGCTACAACCTTGGCTAATAGTGTCTAATATTCAAAATCGCCGCTAAAACCACTTTAATAGTGCTAACTTTTGACCCGAAATGTCTAATTTAAAATCCATAACAGAGGACTACATTTTCTTGAAAGAATTACTTCCATTCTTGTGGTCTTAATGCCTATTACTGTCAGATGAGTACTTAGAAAAGGCATGAAACAAAAGTATTTAATAAACTGTGTTATTCAAAAACATTATCAAAACCATATTTAATTGGATGATGGTGTTTAATCGTTCAAATCTAATATTTAATGGCCACCGTATCGCTTATTATATTTCAAAATCAAATTAAATGATTTCTAGCAGTTTAAATCTGTTTGTTGATCGAATCCAAATCCTCAGACCGGTTTCTTATTCTGCAACAATTTGCCTATTTCTATAAATGTATGTTTCAAAGCATCCGATAAATTTCAAGATTCAGCTACTAGGCCAGTACCTACTTATCTATCAGTACCTTGCTTAATATTAAGGAAAATAAAGCGCGTAGTCTGTATATCTGCTCAAATTATACGCGATGTGAATCGAAAAACATTATGACGGTATTTTTAACGGACGATAAAAAAAAATTCTTACGTGTGCATTTCTTTTGAAGGACAAGAAAGGAAACACATTGTATATTTTAGTTCATTAGTATCTATCACATGTAGGTACTGACATCTAAAAGTATCAATCACAATGACTGCCTCGTTGATCGTGATGCTTGTTAGCGCGACTGCCAATAGTGAGATCCTGGGTTCAAATCCCGAATCAGGCACTACTGGATTTTTAGAATTTAGGCTTTCTAATAGTAGTTCGGAGTCTGGAAATGTGTCCGACTCCAGGAACAATTACCAATACACAGTAACAATTACCATTCTGTAGTCTATATTTTTATTTATTGCTACACCTTAAAAAGGGTATAAAAGTAGTACAAAAACAGTACAATATTGTATTGTTCTAATATCGCTACTTCCACGCCAACTACAATAATAACATATCCCGAAGTTTGACGTCACAAAGAAACAAAATCCTCTTATAGCGAATGATATGAAAATAAGTAGTTTCTTTTGATCTGTTATTTTCTATTTTCTAAGAGTAAAATGTTCTCTCAAAGCAATCCCATTTCGAGCAATACTTTATTGTACTAGATTAATGTTTACTGTTTGATTTATGTAAGGTTCCCTAACATATTAAAATATGTAGTTTGTATTATGGCATTGTAATAATTTTCAACGTTAAATTTCGCTTATATTGTTTACTATTGAATAAAGTGCTTTTAACCGACTTCCAAAAAGGAGGAGGTACTCAATTCGTCTATATTTTTTTTGGTACAAAAACTTGTAAAAATTTCTTAAACAATCAGGACTGAATCTCAGAATCGGTAATTTGATATTTTGATTGTTGTGATGGGCAATTTAAGATTATGAAGCGAGATTCATTGTAAAATATATAAGATAATATGCTTTTCTCGTAGCTTTTGAAAATGTATTTTATCTACACACAGACATTAAGTTATATTTGAGTTGAAATTGACTTTTAGAATGCAGTAGAATAATAATATTCTGTAACTCAGGAATTCTAACTATTAATAACTGCACTCATATTGATATTATGTAACTTGATGAATGCTATTACCAGTCCCATTTCTGCGGACCTATTACACCAAGTTATCTTTTTTAACATTGTCAGAAAAGTAATATAATTCTCAATTAGACTTTACCCCTTACAATTGTTAAATTTAAAGAACAACGAATTAGTTCATGGACTTATTTTGTAGACATTTTTTAAAATTCATAAACTTCTTATAGTTTTCGCTTTAACTAAAGACAAAAGATCCTATAGTCAAAGACAAAACTTGCATAAATATACGGAATTCTTACACTGTGCAATGTGCACTGTGCACTGTGAAATCAATATACTGATTCAAGTCCAAGATTCATATTTTCTTTCAATTATTCACAGCGTGATTCATTCTACATTCATGTGTACATTCTATGACACAAAAACACCTCAGTGCAAAAACAATGGCATGTTTCCGCTAATGATTCATCAAGTCATCTTCATCAACAAAGTTAAGTTGCGCAATATGTTTGATACATACCATACAGAACGCTACACTAGCGATCTGGAATATTAGTAATACTAAGTAATTTGCTATGTCACCTGCTTTGAAAAAACTTTTTTAAAAACATTTAGTAGTTAGAAATCGATTCACTGATGGAACCATAGCAAACAGGACAGTTCGTACTTTCAAAATACCTTTCACTTATATGTAGGTATTATCAGCACTGCGTGTAGACGTATGTAGCTTTCGTCAAAGATACCCTTCGGTAGATAGCTGACCCTGGAGAGCGTGCGAAGCGAAACATGTCCCTAATGACGCCCTACCCTTTGCGCATTGGTCCGTGAAAATTGACGGAAGAAATACGGCGCGAACGTCAAGCGTCGGCGGATCGAGTTAGATGGCAGTCTACGTTAACAATAATCTCAATTTTAGTATGTGTAAGTACAATCGTTACTAAAACATAACCATTTATTGCTTAAAATTTTGAAATAACGCTGATGAAATTTTAAAATAGCGATTGATTTTTAATTAACTTTATTTAAAAAATATATTTCTTAATGTTATAAATAATTAAGTACATACTCGCATTTTGGAGTGAGAAATTTAAGATATGTACCTTTGAAAATAATACATGACTAGCCCGCGAGAATATATTTCAACATTAATGTTAAGAAAATTTACTAATTTTATGTTGTAAGGTAACACCATACCTGTATTCCCGAAGCAGTGGACAGAGTTGTGTTCATAATTCTCAAGATGGGCATGCTTATCGGAGATCGCAGAAAACACCTTCTACGCTGCTCCCTATAAGAGGCCAGGTCAATTAGCTATGTTTTGGTATACCGTGTCATACCGCGATCTGCCAATGCTGGTCATTCGCACATTCGACACCACGTATCCCGACACGGGGTTGGAGAATGTGTTCTTTCTCCGCCCCGACAAAGAAAACTCGACTCGACTCGACCAACGAAGCAAGTAATTTTATGTTATTGAACATTTTTGAAGTGACATTTCTTCATCGACGTATGGGTGAAATTTTCTAGGAATCGTCACACGATCGTCATCTTGAAAAAAAATCGTCATATTTTCTGTCACTTTCGCCTTCACGGCGCCACGCGTGTTTACTTAAATTGAGGAGTGACTTATAAAGAAATATTTTAAATGATAAAAATAGACTTATTGAAATACATTAAGTAAATAGTGAAAGTTAGAGGTAATTTTTCTATTGTATTGAAAAATCATCACCTGATTGTGTTTTTTTATATCATTTTCATGTTAAACTCATTTTTAATTGTTAGTATTAGTAAATGTATATTAATTTATTGAAATTATAAACAATTATTATTACTCGAATATGGGTTTTGAAGTTACCATCGATATAACTAATTTTCAGATTTAATGGATTCTACTGATAAAATAGTAGTTTAAGTTGATGCTCATCGTCGTTATTATTCACAAATTAGTGATTCAATTACAACTACAAATAATATATGTGCAGCACCAACAGCAGAGCGTTTAAAAGCATACGGAGCTCGGAAAAAGAGTAAGACTCAAGAAGATAGTGATCTTTCTTCTATCCACTATCAACATCCGGAATCATATAATATATCGTGAAAGTTTCACTTCCTACTTATGTACATCAATGCACACGCGCACAGAAACACTTGTTTGTATTCTGTGCATGCACTATATGCGAAAATATGAAAAAAACAGCCCCAGTTTAATGTTAAAATCGCTCACACTTTCAACTTGCACCTCCACTCGGGTCACCCGCAAACCGTCACGGTTATTACAGTTGTCTGTATTTACAACATGGGAATTTTCAGGTGGGTTCCTATGAAATTACTGAGAGACTGACCCTCTTTAGTTTTGTTACATATACCTTGTGACTGTAAACGTAGGAACTTTCTTGTTTGTTCTGTTTAATTGGTCCTATAGATTAACTGCTGATATTACTTATACGAGGTGTCATAGAAGAGATAGTAAAAATTTAGAAAATTAGACAATCAGGAACTTCTTGTAGTACCTACTCTTGCTGTTTGTGTTTAATTCATGTATTTAAATATGCAGTTGAAGGTGAGCAATATATGTATGTATGTAGGTGTCTTTACTGAGCAGTCGGATGTGTACTGGTAAAATTTTATTTCTTTTTATCTCTTAACTTCAACTTAATTAACAAAATATATAAATTACAAAACATTCTAAATGAGAAATTTTCCCATTCACAATACGTAGTACTCTATTTATTACAAATACACACACTTCGCACCGTTTATTCGTTCCATTTTTGTGTGAAAACAACAAGAGGCACGTTGGCTTGAACACTATAAATCATAATAAACAAGCCTAAAGACAATTCCACAAATCCCTTTCGTCGCCAAATTGCGTTACGCGTTTTAATGAGTAAGCGAAAGCGGAATTTATGTTGGAAGTTAAGCGGCAGCTTATAGGGACGAAACAACTTTTTAGAGATTTACTTTGTTTTTATTCCTTAGAAATCACGGTCAACGTTTTTGATATGAAATAAATTTCTTCATGAAGCTTTACTTTGAAAAATGTCATACATATTATAATCGATATAAAACTCTTGGCAAAAACACAACCTTTTAAGACATCGATGCGTGCATCTAAGTACTCCCGTGTTGCTAGTGTACATACATGACATATCCGATCCAATTCAACGGTCATCTCTCTTTCTCGATAAAGCCGACTTTTTCATGTCTATGTCTGCCATTATTTATTCACATTATTGATTTTAGAGTACAATAAGCAATATTGATACTTATTATATTACTAGCAGTGACTGACAAGAACGCTACTTAGGTTTTTTCTTTCTTCTGATTAGATACAGAACTTCGTTGTCCCGCGTGACAGTAACGTAACTATGTACAAAGTTTTGCGAATGGAAATTTGTTGAATAACAAATTTCAAAACTACGTATATTTTTCGAATTATAAAGTAGGTATTCGCTGCAAAATATCAACTGTCATTCCGATTGTTGACATATCAATTAACCTTCCATATCTTTACACGGTCAGGCTAAATTATCTGTATGTTGTGTTCGTATAATTATAATCACAACCTACCTACCTATAATTAATTGAATATATGATAACAATAATAATCGGATTAATAAATTGAAAAGAAAATCATATTTTGCTCAAACATTTGAATCAAAAGACAAATATGAGCACATCTTGAAAAAAAAAACTGTTGCATAGTAAGGTGTTTCGTTGTTAAGGGATATAAAATTAGAGAACATTCAAAGAGTGATACTTTTGTAATTTTCTGCTATATCTTTACTTCCGGTTACTTCCATTTGCGTCTGGTTTGTACTTTAAATTGTATTCACGTCGGCTCTAAAAACAATTCTGTTACCAAATTCTATTTTGCTTTTTAATGTCGCAATTTATTTCGGAAGGTAAGCACCGGCAACTTTTGTGTTGGGCTTGGCTGACATAGGAAAATTCACAATGTTGACATTTTGACACTTTAGTGTTGACATTTCTTTAACAGTTCTAACCTTCGGGATTTCGCCTCGTTTGAATTAATAATTTTTTTTTTCACATTATTTGACAGCCGGTGTAATGATTTTACGTTAATGGGGGTAGTTGAAAATTTTCGAAATAATTTTATGCTTCAACATTTCTGTGACAGCGCAACACCTAACTATAGACATATTGTTCAGGAAGTGATTAGCAGATATGGATCAGTACTAAAGATCTACTTAAGTTTTAATAGAAACTATTCATCGTCTAATAGTTTGACCAGCTTTACGGTAGTAAACGTAACTGGTGAAACACTCATTTACCGATCCGTTCGAGGATTACAGTCGTAGTGTTATGTTTTTGTTACGTTCAAAAGTAGTAAACCAGCCCATGTTTAAAGGTTTGGTTATTTGTTTAATTTGGTCGTTCCAAACACTAGAAAGAAAGGTGAACAATACTATCAAGAATCAAGTAGACAAAGAAATTTTGGTAAGAAAAAGCGGATGTGTAAATCAGTTAAATTTAAAAGCTTATAAATGGAACAACTTCGGAGCAACTCAATTAAAAATACCTATTTTTAAAACATATTTGCATTCTGAATATTTATGAATGTATCCATGACAAAAGATTGACGTGTTCAAGTTTGCCAATGAATATTTTTTGTCAAACTGTCACGGGATTTTCTCCCGAATATTATTGATCTTTTTATTTCTCTTAAGTAATATATTCAGAGAAAACTTCTTTGAAAAACAAAACAAATATAAGCAATTCACATAACATCCTCGGGGATATTTCCGCTTCAGTATTTGACACTATCGAAGTTATTTCCCTGTTCATTCCCACCGGTGCGGTGTTTTGTATTTCAAAAGCGCTAACTCTCCCGCGTACTTCCCTTGCGTGTGCTCGAAGCATTAGATATTCTTTCAGTAAGCAAACGTTTGTACTCACCATGGTTTAAGTACGTAGACTATGTTGAACTGGTTTTTGCAATGACAATGTTTACTAAAATGTATGGAAATAGGTTAGGCTTATCACTGTCACAAAACGTTTACTCCAAGTAAACAAAATTTTTAAATTAATTTTAATTAATAGGTATTACACTTTTAATAACATATCTTTTATATATTGTTTACAATGATTTAAATAAATTAAATTAATTTGTCGGTACCTACAACAATATTAGTAATCAGTCAATTATGTATTTACCATTTTTATGATTATATTCACAATATTTCTAAACACGTAGAAATATCGCGCTAATGTTGGCGCAACAAATAATTAAAGAAATTAAATATTATCTTGAAATTAAAAAAATAACCACTTGTCAGGTCGTACAGAATCTTAAATTTGATTTAAGTTACTAAATCGTCAACTCTTTCAACATAACTCAATTGATGCTACAAACCAAAGGAAAGCATTTTATTATTATCACGAAATTCACTTATGCATTTTGTTATTCGAAATAAGGTTAAGTTGAAGTACCCTATACACAGTTTCATAAATTTTTAAATTATTGGGATATGTTCCCGATACGATGATATCAACATGATATGAAAACACTGTTTTAATGGATAAATAAACTCTTACATAAATAAACAATTTCAATTAGAAATGTATAGTTATTTTTTACTCGTAAATTCAATTTGTAAATGACTGGGACGGGAAAGCGCTTTAATTTTTTCTTCCTCGGGGAAATTACAAGATGTCAGGTCCTAGAAACTTGTTAAGAATTTCCTATTTATATCTGTACTTTTTTGTCGTTTGCTTTCAATGAAAGAGATTTAACTTTGATGTAACTAAGCACAGAATTTATGATAAAATATAGGTATACAGAGGCATTACGTAGTAACGTATCAGTAAAGAAGTTAATAATGATTGACAATTCCAAGCTAAAATACTTTTATACCGCTACCGCCCAGATCGCGCTGGATAACACGGAGTATCCAGGTATAGAATCGCGACATAGCATATATATTAATTCCATAATGTATAACACAACAAATCAGAATACTATTTTGACCGTTAGTTATATCAAATGCCACTTGGTTCTGTCCAAAGAATTCGCATAATGATCTTATTCTTTTATTGATATAAATTTTTGGTTTTCAGAACCGGAAAGGTCAAAGCAATAATAAAGAGTTTTCAGAACCGCAGAACCTTAGATTGGAATTTCTATTCAGAAGTATAATATTTCAAACGCAAAATAGAGAATTTAGAAAGGTTGATTAACAACAAAGTTCCTTTAGACCCTTGGAACAAAAGCTACCAATTACTAGCTTAGTATATGAATAGGCACTTTGTCAGTACTAATTTGTAACCAATTAACATTGTAATTAAACAACGGATAAAGCCATCAAAGCCATCAACAATGGCTGGTTGTGTTCTTACCTTTTATTCAGTTAACGAATACTTTGCTAAACAATTTTACGGAAATAACGAACTGAAGCGACGATGTCTCTTATACATAATATGGCTAGCCTCAGTATCAGTTACGTAAGCCATGACAATGGGACAATTCCCCACGAAATATTCACTGATGAATCATAGAATACACACATGTCGTCATTTTACTTGAATCACATTTCATATCATACTTCTCGATACGATTTCTCTTTATAATTAAATCTTTTATTTAGTTCCTAAAATCCTCAAACACACATTCACAGTCTCATAAACTTCGCAGACTGATGATTGTTATTCTTATAACGATTAGAAATATATGTTTAAAGTATAAATTGTTCACTGAATCTTATAGATACCGTTACAGAAATTTATTTGTTCGTGTTCAAAGAGGTAATTCAGTGCAAGTTGTGATTTATGATTGCAATTACATTCATGTGTAAATTTAGTCTTTATGGTAAACAGTACCTTAAATGAACATTGATAACTAAAAAATAATCTTCAGTGCGTGTCACAGAAATTTAAAGCTCTTGTGAACACATAAAACGCATTCATTCATATATCAATATACGATATAATAATATCATGATAAAATCTTACTGCAATCGACACACTTACTACAATTTTTTATGACAAAAATTGTGACAAACCCCGTATAATCCAACATTGGAAAAGTTTGGTGGAGTATGTCCCGATCTCCTCATACTGCACTAGCCGTATCAAAATATTTCAGTAAATACTAATAATGTTATGATATAATTATGATAATTAGTAATTAAATATAACATACGGTCTAAAATTCATAATTAGATTATCATAATGTTTTTAATATTAGTCATCAATAAGTAACATTAACACTCAGCTATCTCTGTCATTACAAATTATTTTGTAATATTCCCCAACACTTTTTCAATACACGTTTAATTTTGCTGCACCCCCAAGAACGCCAAATAAACCTTATTCAGGTGAGGGTAAAGAGCAAAATAAAAACGAGACCATTGTACAGAATGTTGTTCATCTCCGTTCTGCGTAGAGCCTCTCGGAGTCAATTTGCTCTTAGATATGCGCGCTTTAAATATTCCCGAGACCTCGGTGCCAATTACGGATCTTATTGCTTTTACTTTTTTGCAATAGTACGATTTTTAGGGTTACGCACTGAATCTCTCTCTCAAAAACTCGAAGACCTAATACAATATCACCCCGGGATATCGTGATATTATTTCGAATTTTCAGGATAAATTGTATGTAATATGTAATACTGTAATTGAGTAAGTATAACTTATGAACATTACAGACAACTAACAAATTGAAACAAATATCTTTAGTATCAGTTCAAATTACTAATGATTTAAGATTATACATATATGTATATAAGGAACATGCCAGATAAAATAATTTTCCAGGATGTACGCTCCTTTCTCGTGTACTGATGACAGTATACGATCTCGACTTACACTTGGCCGCTCCTTTGATACAATAAGCAGACTGCAAAACTCTTAATTCACCGTCATTTTTTTTCTGTCGCGCCGGAGATTACAGTGGCAGGGCGGCACTTGGAACTGTTTCATTACCTGTCTCCCCTCACCTGCTGTAGCTAAATTAAATTCACGAATAGCGTCATTACCTCGCCGAGCGCGGCCAATGACAGAAAAGTATTGTTTACTTTGGTTTATTTCAGTGATACATTTTGTGCACCTCAATTTTTTTACGTGCCGTGTCTGTATATATAGGCTATACTTGTTTATTTCACAGACAAGTACTGGAGAACGGCACGCTTGTGTTCCTGCCGTTCTCCGCTGTGCAGTACAGACAGGACGTGCACAGCACCGTGTACCGGTGTCGGGCGCACAACGCACACGGGGCCATCGTGTCGCGAGACATGCGGACACAAGCAGGTGAGATAACAGAAGAGACCTAAGTAACGTCGATACAGACTAATACTGCATAGATTTACTTTTTAGCATGGACTATTATAACATTAACTAAGGATTCCCATAGTGAAGAAACGAGTACACTAACTGGATACCATCGTGTATTTATTACTTGCATTACGTTAGCGTATATAAGATTACGAAACACTTATAATTAATGTGAGAAATATATTGTAATTAATAAATAGTATTTAAAATTATTCCTTTACGGGAGAAGTGGCTTTTACTACAATACGTACATACATATGTGACATATCCTTGATAAGTTACGAGTACGTATGACATTTATTACACGAAAATCTTCAATTACAATGAATAAGTGTTAAATCTGCTTTAAGTGATATTTTTTGTAAAAATATCACTCAAAGCAATCAAAATTTCTTATTATAGTATAATTTACCTCAAATAACAAATAAAAACACCTTATAAGATATCTTTCTTGTGTTTTGGTAACGAGATTTCGTAGAATTGAGAATTAAATTATTTGAACAATTTGTTTATTTATCAATTGTCAATTTGTTTGCTGCCTAACTATACCTTCTTGGTTATGTAAGGTAGGTTTATTTTTATTAATGAATAGTAATAGTTTTTTTGTTTTTCTGTGATAGTTTTAATGTGACAGTTTTTTTGTCTTTTTGTTTTTGTATTTTTTATTTTTGTGTTTCTGAGTCCCTTTAACGAGCCCTTTTCTGAGGCCCATGACAACTAAACGACTTTCTGGTGCTTCTAACAAGCCATTTACCGTAAGAGTTACAATACTAAGGACCATGTCTGTACTCTATGGCAAGCTGCACAGAATACCTGAGTATATTATCTGCTGTTATTCACATATGATTATATTATTTGGACTATCTGTGGTCTGTGAGAAAGCCGTCAATTTCATTTAAACTTTCACAGTGCTGAAGTCTCGTCATCGATGCCTGATTTACTATCAGTCCATGAGGTGTTGAGGTGTGTACTCGTATATATTGTTAAAATATTAGTCCGATGACTAACACATAACTAAAACATATTACAGTTGCTACGAGGCCTTATATCGTATAAAATATCTCCGAATAAACATATTTATTCAAGTTTTACAAATCTCTCATTGGCCGACATAATGATATAAGCAGGAGCCCTGGATGACCAGAAGACTACTCCAAGTGGTCCCAGTTTTAACCCTGTAACTCGGGAGCAGAATACGGGCTACGGTATCTCCTGCCTGTCGTAAGATGCGACTAAAAGGATAGGAGTACTTCCGGGGTTGCGAGCGGCAAGAGTGGGAGCTTGAAAGCGCTCAGTTAATAATCCCTAGAAAAAGGACTGGATTTGTAACCATATAAAGTCGTGGGAACCGGACGTGGGAAGAGGCATTTTGCTTGGAGATTAAGGTTTCCTCCTAATAGCGCAGAGGAAGGCCACCGAGGGAGTTTTAGTGCGGTTTTTACCGACACCGGGTTATGTAGGACTTTTGTCCTACATAACCCGGTGTCTCTCCAAGGATATCGAGTACCTTTTTAAGGTCCCCCCCTTCCCATTTCCCCGTAAACAAAAATAAGATTGTCCCCGTGGTGCCTCACAACGATTCGCATATTCAGATTCTTCTTTAGCATTTTTCGTTACAATTTTCAACGGGAGTATAATAAATAAAAGGTTCGTTTTTATAATTAATCCTGCGGCTCATGAAATGTAATCCTTTCATCCGTTGTTTTATGTGATTAAGCTACATTCCAATTAATAAATTGTTTTCGCAATTCTGCGTTGAAAAGCTTAAAATAATTTTAGTTTAATAACATTCAAATCTTTAACAGTTTGGTAATGTAATCTTACTCATATTAGACACATTTTCGCTAGTGGAAAAACACAACAATAGTTACTATCTGGTTGCAGCACTTAGATTTAAGTGTTGTTACTCTGCACCAGAAGAAAAGGCAGCAATTACTATGTTGCAGTCAAATCCTGGACTGACAGGATCTATGATTTTCATCAAATAATCTCATCGTCGCAGCATTACGCTTTTGGACCTTTGGGAGTTTAATAACAGAAGCAACCACTGTATGATCAAACCATAACAATGTATAATGACTAAGATAAAACAGTTAAATTTAAAAGCAACTTATCCTTAGAATGCAAAATTTCCCGAAGAACAAAATTGTCAAACGAAATTTCAAATTCTGCGAAAGTTCTAAGCCGCGTCGTTCTACTTTCAGTGTTAATAAAACTTTAACCACATTTACGAGAAATTCCTGACAATTCCTAGAACTTGGTAGCAATTTTTTTTATTTATCCAGAAACAGGATTCGCTGAAAATAAATTGGACGATATTGTAAAAGTGTTTGTAAAGTATTAAAGGAATGTTAAGAATAAAAATGAAAACAGTACGTTATGAACCAAGTAATGTGTTTGTTGTTACATCACACCTTTAATTCCCGAAGACCTAGGCAGAGGAGTGTAGTACACTCCCAGGTTTCATCTGTTACGCTCACCCCCACTATGGAATAGGGAATGAGCATATAGCCATACACCTGGCACATGTTAAAAATTACGAGCCACTACTATAAAATCTAAGTTAGAAAAATTCAATAGTACTCAAACCTGGATTTGAACCCACGACCTCACGATTAGCGGTCGCTCTTGCAACCATCCGATCAACCAGGTAGTATATTATGTTTATGAAGTAAGTCCATAGTTACCAATACCTATAGCAAAAGATCAAATCATACAATGCTTTAACATTGTGACCACAATCAAGTTGAGTAAACTGCTAGGAGAAGGCATTGCTAGGTAATATAATTAAAAACCGTATAAGCGACATTGAGACAAATTCTTGACATCTAACTCATTGATACATGTAATAAAATTACATCGCACCTGTATTTCCCCAAAGTTGTAGGTAGAGGAGGTATATACTCCTACGTTTTACCTGTTATATTGTCCGTCCAACGGAGCAGGGGAAGAGCCTATTGTCACATAAGTTATTCAAGTTGTGACTATAGTTATATAAGTCGATTCATGGAGTGCAGGATAGCGTTAGTTTAAATCATTTTTTATCGCATTTTTCACCTATAATGAAAAGGGACACCATTTTTAATACTTACTATGCTAACGGCCATTTACAAGTAGGGAATTTTTTGACGTACTTAAATGATAAATTGCATTTAAGCGTGCAGAGCCGGGCCGCGTACACGTCAACGTATATTCAAGCGTTATGGAACTGTAGATAAATAATTTGACAGCAATGATTTATTCATCATTAACTTGTTATATCAGATTCAGCGGAAATACAAATTATATATGTATCAGTTTTATCAGTATTTATAGCGAAGCGAATTTAAAAAGCATTAAGCAGTAACGTCATTTGTTTTTTCATGTCTATTTTAAAACCAGGTTTTTCAATCAAATAGCTAACAATCAATTGATTAATTAGACCATGAGTTCAGCTATCGTTACATGCCCGACCAAAACAAAACGAAGTGTAAAACTAACAACACTTAACTTTTATAGGATTTTAAACTAACAACACTTAAGATTTATAGGATTGTTTTTCTTATCAAATTTTGTTCATTTCCGTTTTCATTGTAATATTTAGATTTATCAATAAGTAACTATGCAACAACAGAAAATTGATCAAACCTAGCGTGAAAATTTCTGAATCTTTCCGCTAATCACTTTGTCATTATCGTGGTTCGTATTTCATTAACCGGAAATAATGAATTAGTGCATTATGCTCGGTTGGATTTAAAAATCTATAAAATTCTAAATCACAATGAATTTTATTCAATATAAAAACGTGACATCACACCCGTAATCGCCGAAGAGACAAGCAGAGGAGTGTGGTATACTCCTTTATGTAATAATGCAATAAGTGAGTCTATTGCCATACACCGACTACAAATCCAGACTCTAAGCCACTGCTAGAAATTTTAACTAGAAATTCTAGTAGGAAACATCCCACAGCACAATCTTATATAGATACTACTCTACTATTTGAAAACACAACAAAACTTAAAAACATGCAACGATTCATTAGTTAATATGTTATGTATGTAATGACTTTTAAACTGAAATATTAACCACATTTCCGTATACATGTTATGTTTGATTACATTACGAACACAGCATGCGCTCAAACTTCATTTGCCTGCAATTATCTAATTTTAAATGGCAATGAAGTGCTAGCTCATAACCAGTTAAATACTATATCACATGATGCAAAGTAACCCCATGTATTTTCTTACTTATGTTA
>DWFO01002053.1:0-14419 GCA_018246595.1 Mimoniades nurscia nurscia | reverse complement strand
TAACTGGTGAAGTGGTGGTGGAAGTGTTTTACATTCCTCTGTCTACCTCTTCGGGGATGACAGGCGTGATGTTACGTTTTTTTAAATAATGGTATCTTGGGACATCTCCACTAAATATAAAAATATGTACAAAAAGGTTGGTTTGCCACATGGCCATCTGATCCGAAAGTAAGCGTCAAGAGCTTGTGGTATGGAAACCAGACGGCTGAAAAACTACATAATGTATATATAAATATAAACTTAAATAGATATTTTTTGTTTAGACCCAGCCACAGAACAAGTACTCATCACACAAATACATATATGTATTGTGGGTGGGAATCGATACCACGAATCCCGGCGCAACAGTCAGGTTCACTAACCACTGGACCAACGGGCCAGTCAATTATATTTATCTTTACTATTTAAAAATATGTTAGTTTTATCTATAGATATGCAATGTTTCGTATTATCTTTCAGAAAATTAAGTACGTGTATGTCAATGTTATTCGTCTAACGCCTACGGGATTGGACAGAATATTTTACAATATCTATAGACCTTATATCCCAGCATTATATATGATATTTGAATAATTACTTTTGAATATTTATATTTTAATATAACGAATTCAAAATAATTTTATAAATCTTTTCAAATTCTAAAGGACGAATTGGTTATCGGACAAAAACAAGTGGAGAGTTTTTTGATAAAAGTGTAAATCCAATATTAGTTGTAAAAAAAAGTAACATCACGCCTGTAATCCCTGAAGTGGTAGGCAGAAGAATGAAAAACACTTCCACGTTTCACTAGTTACTTTTTACGTCCCACGATGGAATATACCGGACACATATCCAGACCCCGAGCAACTACTAGAAAATTTAAATTAGAAAATTTAGTAGTGCCCGACACGGGAATGGAACCCAGGACTTACCGTTCCACGACCAACCAACACGACCAACGAGGCAACCTATAAAGAAACGAAAGCAATTGTCATGGCCAAAGTTTTTTCTGAAGTGCAGTCCATATGCATTACGGTAGATACATATATGGACCACTTTAACTAATGATTCTAAGTTACCGATAACAGGTCATTACATTACAGAAGAGTATTTTAAGATTAAATCATTCCCTTTAGAATGTCTACCGCTCATAGAAAGTCACACTGCACAACAAATTTAGCAGAAGCCATTAGAGTAATTTGTAACGATTGGAGAGTCACAAGTAAAATATTGTTAGCAATAGAAAAAATGCAATAGAGAGGGAACTGGGGTGGAAGCATTTTCCTTGTTTCACCCATATTCTGAATTTTAGTTTTATTTGAATCTCAATTTAGTTTCTCAAACATACACATTTTCATATAAAATTACATCATAAATATAAGAATTAAAGTAATAGAAACAATAACTAGAAGTTCAAAATACAAAGAAATGTGTGCATCCCTCTTACTCGTACTGTACCTACTGCAATGTTGAATTGAAATAGTAAAATACTCAATCGATAAGAAGCAGATAGAAAAATAATAGGCTGTTACTTAATGACAGATATTCCATCCCGTTATTTTTACATAACAGTAACAGTGACAACAGGTACCTATATCTACCACTTTTCCTGTTATGATCCATGTTTATCAGTATAATGTACGCCCACTTTTATAACACTTACGTAACGCCATAAAATATCTATCTACGCCTTACAATTCGAATACGATTGAATGAATATTTTTCTATATAAATTCCAGAGATTACTTCATGAAAGTACACTTGAATACAAGAAATGTTTTTGTTGAACTCCACAAACGATGTCAATAGCAAAATAACATAATGTGAAATGAATTGGATTCAATTTTTTTTGTGATTTTGATTAACAATAGAGAGCAACCAATAGAGTAACCAACCTTTGATTAAGATATACGAACAAGAACAACTTATTGTTAGTTTAAAATAGTGATAGCCTAGTTGTTTCGTTTCCCGAGGGTTTTGGGTTCAAATGCCAGCACGTATTTCTGACTTTATAAAATTGTGTTACGATATGTTTTCAGTTCAAATATCACTCGCTATAACGGCGATGAACACATCGTGCAGAACTCTTTACAATACTCATTCGAATTTTTATATGTTAAAGCAATAAGCGGAGGACGCGATTTAGTCTTGCTAGCCATAACTAGCCATAACTAGCCATGACCAGCCATCACGACTACAACCCATTCGATCCTATATCTATATCTCTCCTAACCGCATCTTGTCTACTTATAGCTTCTATTAACGTATACTACTATCCAGTTTACTTTTGGTGCCTACAACACAGATTGCTAAACAACAATTGCTTCACGCTAGAAATAGTTGGAGCAGTGACATTGCTAATAGCAAACCGCACACAAATTCTACCACTTAATAAAAATTATAAAACTGTTTAACCAGCATTTGACCAGCGTGGCAGACTATGGCCTTAACACTTTTCATTCTGAGAGGTAAAGGCTGCCCAGCAGTGGAGTTGCAAAAGGGTTGATGATGATAAATAACAATGCAAGGGTCTCCCAAAACCCCGATTCGAGAAGTTTATTATGTATATCTATGGTATAAAAAGAAATACGTTATGAGGTAAATGACGACAGTTTTATTTACACTAGAGTATTGGATATACTGAGTAAAAGTAATATTAAGATATTTCTTAATAGGCTAAATATAGCACCAACGGAATACTGTAGGGAATAATGTTCGATCAACCAAGTCAATGTTTACAAATTATCCTAAATGGATATTCATTTCAAATATTACCGGATGCTAGTAGTGATATTTTTAGATATCGTGAAACATTATCTCAAATGTAAATTGCTACAATTTCATTTCTCAGTGTTATCGAAGTAATAATGAGTCGTTTGGCACACGAGAAAAACCTGCAACAACTAGTGACGACTGTTTTTAAACGGAATGTATCTCTGACGTCAAATGTGACTTCTTACTGGAAAATTGTAAAATTCTATTTTCATTGTAACTGTTCACAAGATTTTAGCTGTATATCTTTTTACGTACCACAACTGAGTGCGCATATCTTTCGTAAATACGGGATACCTGGAGCATAGTCAGTCACCCTGCTCCAGTGAGAGTTTTTTCTAAAACCTCATAAGTCTCCTGTCGAAGTTTAAGGTTAAACGATATTTAATAATCGGCGATTGTTTAACGCACTTTCAGAGCATGGAAACGCTGGTGGAAAGTTACCATAAATGGTCACCTGTCCAAGATGTTGCTTAATTGTAGTGAGAGTTTGAAATCTGCAACCGCTTAGGTCTAAAAGCGATTGAAGATAAAAAAAATGCTGTGTCCTAGGTAGATTATTTATGGTTGTAGCCGTACTATTAATGTTAAAATTGCGTAACATACTTCTGATACAGCATTAATCAGAGCGTTATTTCATACGCAGAGTAATATTGTCATCTATATGACACGTAGGGCTAAACATAGTATATATCTCTACGTTACTAGCGCGCGTTACGACGTGTACACGAAAGCCTATAATTACAAGTCCACCTTTTTTTGAAAGGAAGTTACTTTCAAAGTTAATTAATGTTTCTCCTTTAAAAATCCTTAAAAGTGCAATTGTTTCTTGCGCGTGGAAAAAACCAACTGTACACATTGTTCAAAAGCTTTATAAACAAATTCTAAGGGCATATTATTTCGCTGCGGGCTTTGTTTCGTTTTCGTTTTGTTAATGTAGCCTTCGAACAAGTTAGCTTTCAATTTTTCTTCATTTAATTGTGTTGCCGCTCCTAAAGGAAAAGTTTTAATGAAGTACCTAAACGTGAGCATTGGGGTTACGAGGTGCAGTATTTGTATGACTTCTCGAACGGGTACATGTTGACTGTTTAACGTTACATGGACGAACATTGTTTACGTAAAAACTAAATAGGTAAAGGACATAATCTACACTTTAACGAGCATCGAGTCCACAATGGACTATAATTAAAACGAGGCAAGATAGTTGATGACCTAACATTTAAAATATGAAACAAACTACAGGTTTTACAGAAACTTGTAATAATTGTTTATCGTTTCAAATTAGTTCTTCAGAACATTTTCTCTTTCATGTGATTGATATGATGTTGCATTACATTTGTATACATTGTATGTAAGCAAACTTACGTCACTGAGGGATTGGTTTTTACGATTCACTGCAGATACAACTAGCTTCATTGCCGACACTCGTGTATTAATTGACTGCGTCGTTAATGGTGTTGGTTGCAAGCACGACTGCCAATCGACATGTTCTTTACATTAGTCCTATTAGATTTTTCTATCTTAGAGTTTCTTATATTGGCTTGGAGTCTGGATATGTGCCCGGTGTATGGCAATAGGCTCACCACCTATCGTATACCATAGTGGGACGTAAACGTAACTGGTGAAATGTGGGTGTATACTACACTCATCTGGCTACCCCTTCAGGGATCACAGGTGCGATATTACGTGATCTAGAAATTAATGTTTAGGATATTAAGTATCGGATGCGGAGGAGTATAAGAGTTGGCATAATTAAAGTTAACACAGAGAAGCACAACAGAAAGTTAAAATTTGTATGCAGTACCTACGTGTTCCAAATACTTTAAATTGAATTATGTGAAACATTCATTATTTATTATATAATTATATGCGTGGGAATTATGAGCATAACCCCTTAGCGGAGGCCTACGAGTATGTCCAGCTGTGGGCTGCAATAAGATGATAATGATTCATTATTTGAGTTCCCACTGTTAACGGCATCCATCATTATAACAGTTTGTTGTCAATCAGTGACACAGAGTAAAGATTTGTAGAAATGTACCCGAGTACGAGTAATAACGTCAATAACGTTACAACAAAAAAATTTAATGAATTACAGTTGAATTCAAATCGCTACTAGAACACTAGTCTATATTAATGTCTTATTACGCTAATTGCTTTACAGGCTAAGCAGGACTCTCTTTCTTACAGTTTTATTTGGACTATTAGAGACTTTATAGTTCCAGTACAGAACCTGGGCGTCCTGGAAGAAATACATATCAAACAATCCATAAAGCGACACCGCGCTGACCACATGTTGCGGGCAGAATTATTAATACATTTTATGCAGGGACTAATTTTATTACTCAATTCACCTTCAATCTTAGCCGCAGTATCTTTATCATGATCTCCAACAACTGTCAATAAATGACGTTATTTCATAAACCGGCAGTTCATGCGGTGAAAATATTAACTGTAAATAATATATTTTGCTTAGATGATGTACGTAATTAAAAGTTTTAAGTTTTGTTCATTTGTAGTAAATGGTGTGTTATATGGATTATATGAAGAATATACACAAATATTCTTGTAATTCAATTCAAAATTAGTAGATAAAACAATCTGCAAAATTAGTACATAATTAAATATGTCCAATTAATAAATTAGGCGAGCTATGTTATCGTAGATTTTCATATTTTGAGTCATATGGCAAAGTTTGACTCCTCAGCGAATTGTAATATTAACAAAAATCAGAGAATCTGTCTGTTTTCAAATCCTCTTGATTGTTAAAATAAAATGTCATAAACCACTCACCAATCGTATCTTCTAAATCTACCCAAAGTACGGCTGTAATCAATGATATATCTTTGCTAGAAACACTGCACTAATTCGGGGAAATTTAACAGCTTTTGGCTCCTTGCTCGGGCGTCGAGCGCCAGCATTCACCTCTTATTAGTAGCAGTAAATGGTACTTTACGTAGTCGACGACGGTGGTTATTGTTAAAATAGAGTTATATGGTTTACGCAGAGGACGTACGTTTGGTACGCGACGTAAGGTGCGGCAAGGTGGGGCGTGGTGTGCGCTGGAGAGGCCGGCGTCGACTCCTGCGCGGCGTCGCGCGCGCGTGCTGCCACTGTCCGCACTATCCGCTTTCGGCCCGCCGCCGGCGCAAGTGCCAAATTTAAACACATATACAATATTATTTATTACATAGTACATTACAAATAGATTGTAAAATCAAAATCTATATGTTGGTGCGTTCGACTGAAATGTTTTTTGGCAAAACATCACAACGCTCAATCACCACCGATTCAGTCTGTGTTTTTATTCCAAATATTTCTTAAATCAACGGTTCAAAAATACAAATACCAACACTGACAACGATTCACTTCTTTATTTATTATTTTTAAACGAACATCGCATTAACGCTGTTAATATAAAGCGTTTGATAAATGCGTGCGTAGGTACCTACTGTAATATTCTCAAAGTTGCGTATTTGATAAGCCTCAAAAGTATTTCCAACTCTAAATGTATAACTTCCATCATGATACACGTTCAAATCTATTTAAACATTAAATAACATTTACATAACCCTGACTCGAGAATAGCTTTTAATGTATTGAAATTTCTATTGTATACGTAACGTCTACTGAATTAATTAATGTTTCTGTATAACTTTAATTTCCTTCTACATTCAATACACCAATAGCTGCAAGTTTTACGTGATCCTTTCGATCGTCCCATTGTTGGGTGCGAGTTATTCTTTCAGAATGAGGAGGATTGATATCGTAGTCTGCTCGCTGGTCAAGTGCGAGTGCGCCCAATTTATACGTCTTAGAGAATACTATGCAGAACTCTGAGGTGCACAGAATTTCACACGATGTTTTCCTTCACTGCACGTGATACCCAATGTTCGAAACGCATTTTAGTTTAGGAAATAAGAGGTGCGCACGCGGAGTTGAACGCGCAATGGAGAGCTCATTTTAAGCCACTAACTACACTATCGCGGCTGTCGTTTAAAGAACGTATAATATAAAGTCCTAACTTAGCTTCTTATTCACGCACCTCGCAAGGAGCAGCCCTGCAGATGTTTCGTTCGTATTTTAAAATATACGAGTATCTACGTATCTGAAGTTTATTGCTCTTTTATACGCGTGCAATTCTAGAACAACCACACAAACACTTAAAAAACTCAGAGCTCTGCCAATTTGAAAGACTGTTATAGCAAAACACACTCGAGCACTCACGCGTTTTCAGTTTGTACAAACTGCTAAGTGATTTGAGAATTTGATAAGAGCATATAATAATGACAATGACCAACAAGTACAACGTAACTTCACGCCTGTAATCCCCGAAGAGGCAGGCGTGTGAATGTAGTACATTCCCACGTTTCACCAGTTACGTTTACGTCCCACTACAGAATAGGTGGTGAGTCTATCGCCATATGCCGGTCACATTTCCAGATTCTGAGCAACTACTAGAAAATCTAAATTTGAACAATCTGATAGTGCCTGAACCGGGATTTGAACCGAGATCCTCCCAATCGGCAGTCGCGCTTGCAACCAACACGACCAACAAGACAGTCAGTCATCAAGTACAGTAGTAGCGGGGCTTGCTACCTTGCATGTTTTGCCAAAAGTGTTAACTCAAATATACTAAGAAAAAAGAGGTAAAAACTGTGCGTGTATGAAGTTAGTGATCAATATAGACGAAGTTCGGCCGGTCTGTACGCCTGAAGATATTTTACCCTCGGTGCTCCTGCTTACCCTGAAAGGGACCTGGCGAATAACGATTAAAAAAGAGATATAGAAAAGCTTTTCTGGTGAAATATTAACATCTGTTACTCTAGTCACATAAATAGATAGTTAAACTCGATTCAGACGTGCGTTACGGCTGTATTACATTCTGCGAAACATTTACGTTGCCATTGCATAACAGGTTATTCAGTCAATAGGGTTCCAGAGGCGGGAACTCCGTGCACAGTTAAGGCTCAATTTGCATTTGCAATTCAAATAGCACTTCATATGAAGTAAGCTCTCGATTTACATGTGTTGCCGCGGCCTATGGCCAACCAACCTGCGGATTTACCATACCACCTCTTTGTTTCAGTGTAATATACTGTGTAGTATGTGTATTTGCACTTGTGTTCATAACTTGTAATTTTGAGTGTTATTGATTTGTGACATGTGTACAAATTATTAGTGTTATGAACATAATATTTAAACACCAATGAAATTGATATATTTATGAGTGATATTTACACCACATTTATTATTAATATTACCGCACACCCGTTGGTATGCAGTTGGTATTATCTCAAATGAAACATTGTATCAATCCCTGCATTCCTTCCTTGGCATTACTTCAGATTGTCTTTATCTTTCTCAAGGTGCAATAACTAGAAATAGTTCGTCTAAACGTAAAAAAGATTGCATAAAAACAATTCGACTAAATATTGTGTCATTTATGCTGATAGCGTATGACATAGATTTAGTGGTACATATTTAGAATTCTTTGTAGGTATATAAGAGTCTACAAATGTAATTCGCAGCGGACCGTCCATTACAGCGATATAATCAACCGCCTGTTGCTACTGTAGGTACTGCCGGCGGTGGCCACTGCAGCCGACGATGCCTTTTTTCTCTGCGTTCAATTTCATAAAGTGAAATATAGCGGCTATTACCCGTGGCGGTTCGCGGTACACTGTAGAATTACACGATTTTATTAAGCTTTATGTCGTTTTCCAATTTCAGGTCTTGGCTTGCTTTTTATTATTGAGCTTTCTACTACGCTGCAATGGATAGTTAGTGTATTATGGCTATTGAACCGAGTAAACATGTAAATGGAGGCGATTTTCAAATTTAGAATGTGACCTCATTTCGTATTGTTTAAATAAGTAAGTACATTTAAATTTCGAATTCGACGACAGGGCTCTTTAAATTGGTTTGAATACGAATATTATGAGACATTTTAATTATCTTAAGTTTGGCTCATTTTAACAATAGGTATTAGACAAAAAATGTGGCTTTATTTAATGGTTTGTTGGGGTTTTTCACGAAATTTTAACAAATATAAGATTACAATATAGGGTGACTGATGACTTTTATACATACTTATCTTAGGTAATTATCTAATATTAAGTCTCAAGATGTATTGAAAAAGAAACTTTCATGAACTACTTACAGTGAGTACTGAGGCTCTCGCCAAATCTTTATCTTTGCTCTCTACTAGTCGTCTCTGAAAATTTCACCGTGTATTTATCACAATTTCATGTTCTGCAAACAAAAACTATTTACGGTTAATGAAGGCGCTTACTTCTAAGCTTCGGCCGACTTGCGTAAAGTTTTAGGTGCACGATCTCCATTTACATATCACATAATCCTATGTATATTCGATACTTACTAATTTAGGTTAAATATCTTGGATTTTCACTGCAAAATGATATGTCATCATCATCATCGGTCTGTTTTAGTTCCCACTAATAAAGAGGGTTTTTTCCCACAATCCCCACGTTGGGCATGCCGGTAGCGGATCGCAGAGCACAGCAGCTCGCACCGCCTACGCTGCTGCCCGGCGGCATGTTAGTCAGCTAGCTGGCCATGTCAGTTAGCTGGGTCTAAGTGATCATCCGGTCGCCAATGTCTCACCTGTTGCGTTAAAATTGTGTTGATAATATTGTACAGGTTGGAAACTTATTATCGGTAATGAATGATAAACACCCACAGAAAAAGTAACGCGATTACAAACATTGAAGTTTGAGAGCTAAAGCCTAAAGGTCAAGCTCGTGGGGAGTGTTAAAAGTCTTGAAAAGTTTATATATTAATACTAAAGTAATAATCTCAGAGAATTAAAGAAGTTACAAGCGCGCTCCAGCTGTACAACTTTGAGTTTTCCTTTTAGGAGAACCTACTGTCGAGGAAATTCTTATGATCTGTCTGTAGGAGTAGGTATATGATAAGATTAAAGAATATTTTAATATTTGTTTCAAAAAGGATTTTCCTTATTGTGTCAATACAGTACAATTACTCAATTAAAATCATGTTATATATGTTATACATACAATAAACTAGTAATGTTTTTCATTATGGCATAACGTATGTAGGTAACACAACTACGAACGTTCATCACAAGTTCCTTTCGGGGTAGAAACAAAGCACCGAGAGTCTATCCTTACAGACCTTCTACATTGATCCCTACAATCGTACATGCCCACTGGTTGCACATTTATGACTCCCCCATTAGCCAGTGTCTGCCCTGTTTGGCTAGGGTACGAATAGGGTTAATTAACGTGTTTCATTAGACATGTAATGGAATGTTACTTAATGTTATATTACACAATTAGAAAGACAAAATATAAAATGTTGTGTTCCATTACAGCGATAAGGAAATGGTAGAACGAATGTGTGTATCCTGACTCTGAAAAAATTTATTCGTAACTTTCGGGTAATTCGCAATATCCGGGTGCTTTATGGAAAAGTACTTGATGATACATTACACTTGATTACAATCTATCGCTCGTAATGACATTATGGTTTGTACTCAGATAACTACTTCAGGGTAGAGGAAAATACCTCTAAATGCTACATACAGCTGAAAGTGATCGGATGTTAAGTGGACGAATAAGTTTAATTATTACTTTTGTCGCACGATGGTAGAGTTGATTTAAAGACGAGGTTATGCTGATAACGGGCACATGTAATTATAAATTAATCGTAAACTTCGATATCGTTAACTACACAAGGATTCGTTTCTTCAACAAATTGTCTGTACATTTTTCCATTTTTGTTTTTGTTACGAAACCTCGCAAACAGAGAAAAAGTGCTTCGTATCGGTGTTGAGAACAAAGTGTCAAGTTGGTCGCCAGCGGCCACTAAAACACTGCCCCGATCGTTCCAGCCAGAGCCGGGAGCCGGCAAATAACCAAAACGATAAATCATGTTAACAATCACAACATTATAAAATGTCACTTGTGTCGGCACAAAATGGACCTAATGTCTGTATACCTAAGGCTGAATATACGCGTGGCTTAGGATTGTTTGATCGTATTTAATGAAGATTTTTTAATCTTTACAAATTATAAATAGATCCATGTTAAGTGTAAAATTGAATAATTATATTACCGTTAAACACACATCTCTTACTTATTAAACGTAAATGGTGAAACGCAGGAATCTACTACGCTCCTCTGCCTACCTTATTAACAAAATCTCGATTTTTTTTTTCAAGTAGGTATAACGCGTATATGCCACAGGTAGAATGGACGAATGGGTTTTTAACACTTATTTATCAATGACTATTCACACAAAAATGTGCAGAAATGTATGATAATATTGAGAGAGCAGAATATTGTAAATCTAAAAATATATATTCTGATGAGAAGTGGAAGCGGGCTCGCGGTGCCGCGTGGAGTACGCAAAGCACTAGTGTGGCAGCTAAATCGTTCACAGCCGAAGCGGACGAGGCACTGACGGAAAATGTGCTTGCGAGAAAATCACATTTAAATATTTCATGTTCCTTTGTTGTATGCGTCTATTTTTATTCTTTTACTGGTTTACTTGAGTTTTTTATCGTTAAAGATGATCAATGGCTAACTACCAAACTTAAAATTGAATAAATTATGAAATAACTTTAACCACGAGGGCCAAAAGTCTCCGACACCGGAGGCGTATATGACGAAAGTGACGAATATAGAAGAATCCAGTTAGGTCTAAAAAGATAGGGTTACTTGGCACTCGATGTTTTCTACCTATCCTGTACCAGATTTCTCTCATGACTCTATAGTAATAGCTTCAGGCATCACACATTTGAAGTCAACTTTGTATAGGACTACAGATTTGTAGAGCTGTTGCGTTGTCAGCGGTGGTCGACACTGGGTTGTACGTGTTCATTCATACTCTCGACTTAACGTTCTCGGAGCGTGCGATGCTTTCAGATGACAATAACATCGCTACTTCGACATTTGTTTGTATTAAATTATATCAACTTCACAATCCTTATATTATTTATTTGTCCAATAATAAACAAAAATTTTAACAAAACAAAAAACCGACTTCAACAAAACACAAATTAAAATGCACTAAAAACTACAAAAACAATTTGTCAGTCAATCAAATTATTACAATAGGTACTCACAGTATAAATGGGACCATACGGGAAGCATCACCTGTCGATTAAAAAAGAATCAACATAATCGGTTCACGCAGTTCGAAGTTACGAAGTAACAAACATAACAGCTACCTCCTCCTTTTTGGAAGCCGATTAAAAAGAAACCTTTCGTTTTTTTAATTAGAGTCCACGCAACGTGAGAACATACATCATTATATAACAAATAAAATTGAGAAAAGTTCGAGTTCACAATGATTAGATATCTTATACTTATATACTTAATATATACTTAATTGATGATATACTTAATATACGATATAATATTGTATCTGGCAAGAACTATGTATCGCTGACTTCTGACGCAATCGTTCCTCTGCATATTTTGTTACGGAGATGTTGTAGCTGAGAGAGGTCATAATAGAAATGAGTTCATAAAAATTTCTCTTGCTGACAACGTTTCACAAGCATAAAGTATTTTCGGGTGGTAAGTGTGTCGAGTTGAGGCGAAGCTCGGATCGAACACGTAGGCGACACGGCGCGCTGCTGCAGCTCGGCGGCCGCTTGAACCGGTGCCAGGCGCCGACACACCGAAATAATTTTCACTTCACTCTCATCTCGTGCACTCGTTGCCTTATCTACATCAACTATTCTATGTTCGTACGTTACGTTTCATTTGGGTCTTAATTAGTAACGCGTATTTTCATTCTGAACGTACAAAAGGTCGAAACATTAGTACGTTTTCAGTTTCTCAATAGTACGATGATGGCATAACACTGGAAAATCACAATTCTAAAAATAGAAGCAAATCAAATATTTATGTAATGACAAAGTGCGAGTGCGTCATAAAAATACACCCAATTGAGTTTTAACTGAGAAGCAATTAAGTTGCAACACGGCAACAGACGTCTTTTGAGAAATAGTTATATTTATCGAGTGAACATTTTACTTCAACGGATTCACCCACGATGCATTGAAAAGTTTTCTGGAGTTCAACTTTTTCTAACGCAACTATCAGAGAGCAATAATCAGTCACTGTAAATGGCACACAATTTTTTTCCATAAATATTTTAATTTTTTAACGCTAAATATAGACCTGCAGTCGATGAACTTCACGATACAACATTCACGGTGGAGTTTTATGTTTACGTGGAGTTGTTATATCTCACGTAAACATGCCAAAAATAGAGTCGATCACGAAAACTCTAACGTTAAACCGTAAGTTGCACACTTATGCCGGGGTACTCTTTTAAATTGTTTACTATTCTTTGCGAAACTGTGCTACACTATTTGTTTTCACTATGTTAGCTGTTTTACTATGTGTGCCTTGTGCCCTAGTGTTCATTCTATTAGTAAAAGATTTTCATTGATATATTATGCCATCACTACTAAAGCTATTGATACATTCTCCTAAATTATAGCTTTCTATTACAATAAAACAAAATTTTAGGTAATAAAGAAAAGATGTTAGATAAAAATATACTCCATTTAATACACTTTATTGGATAAATCGGATTTAAACGAAGTGTTTCGTTCATTTCCTCGCCGCCGCACCACTTCCCTTGCAAGACGTTTACATTGCGATTTGTAGAAGCTTGAGTAGCGCTGCGCAGAACAATTTTCTAGAATTTTCTTTGTAAAACGTAACATCACACCAGCAAACCCCGAGAAGGTTCGATTACGTTTACATCCCACAATGGAATAGGTGGTGAGCTCATTGCCATACACCGAGCATATTTCCAGACTCCTAGCTTTCGGGACTACCAGAAAATCAAAATTAGAAAAATCTTTTAGTGCCCGACTCGGGATTTAAACCTTCCGATCGGCAGTCGCGCTTGCAACCAACACGACCAACGAGGCAATCAAATATTTTCATATTTTTTTATTTTTATGTAACTGAAGAGTTAACCAGAACAGACGTGCATCGTAAACGAATTGAATAACATTCTATGCAGGAATTGTTTAAAAATTTGAGATCCCAAACCCAGAGTTAACATCATTATTCTAGAACACTCACAAGCACAAACTGACAATACTTCACTACGTGAGTGCGGCCGTTTCATTCCCAGTTACGTGCAACACTCACGGAACATTTAACAATAAAATATTTCAATAGTGTATTATTTTGACAACCAATCATTTTATTTACCTCTCCAGTACCTACTCCAGATATGATTATTTTAAATATTGCCCACAATTACGGTTCACAAGAAGTCATTATTACATTAAAAAGCAAAAACAATGTTTAAGTTGCACACAGACCTTATTAGGCAGCTCACTTATCCACTCCATTGTGCATTTTATTTGAAACTACGCTTTCGGAACTAACCATCCTCTCAATGCAAATTGGCACAGCTGAAAATTGCATATATTGATTTTTTATCTGTGCTTCTATTAAATTAATGATTGATACAGACATGATGTCCTATATAATAAGGATCTAGTCTCCTTATGACCTCCGGCTTTATCTTTTAATATAAAATTAATATTCGAAATTGGTCTTATATACATTGTAAAAAAAAAGTAACTTCACGCCTGTAATCCCCGAAGAGGTAGGCAGAGGAATGTAGAACATTCCCACGTTTC
>DWFO01002052.1:0-14420 GCA_018246595.1 Mimoniades nurscia nurscia | reverse complement strand
TTCGAGGACGTGCATTTCTATATTATTATTATATTTTGTATAAACATATACTTTATTTGGCTAAAAGGTGATTTAAATTTCCACGTCGAAAATCTATTTTGAAAAACAGTCTGCTCGCCGAGTTACGAGTCCGTGTGAGTACAATGTACTTGCGCGCAGGAGCCGAGGCCCGGGAAAGTGGAGCGTCATGCCAGTGCAGCCGCCCGCGATACGGTTCATGGCCTATTTGAACTAAATGTCTGGTTCACACTTGAGCTACCCGCAATGAATCATTGAATTACGTTGCATTATATCCAAACAGATACACCAATAACACTGACACACTCGTGCTAAGCAAACCGAGCGTTCGCGGCTAAAAGTACGTTGACTGCACCGCCGCCGCCGCCGCCGCCGCCGCCGCCGTCGTGCTCGAAACTCACACGTAGAGCGCTGTTACTTGCAGCTCTACATTAGTAATAAATGTATCAAATGAATGCTTCTTATTAACTTTGATTTTGTATATATGTGGGTACATTGTACAGGCGGCGTGATGGATGCGATCGACGGTTAATTGAATGGAATCGGGCATATCGCAATTTATTGGACGTTTGTGGCGCTGTTTCAAGGAGTGCTTTATTTTAGTACTATTGCTTCTGCTCCGGTTGCGTCGTGATGGGCTCTGCATTTGTTACACGCGTCACACGAGTAGATCGTAACATGTGACATGTACAAGCACACAACTTATAACAATAACGCCCAGTTTTCATGGAACTGTACATACAATAGGTAGGTATCTGTAGCAAGTAACAAGCTTGTCCGATAAGATTGTTACCATTCAATATTCCTCTGATATCCTTACAGTAGCTACTCGTAGGAGCAAATGAGAACAATGATTTCCTACATCCAGTTGTTTCCTTGCCAGCTCCGTGTCGGTTTCTCTCGCTTATGTTTATTGAGTACATAATATATGCAGCAATGGACGTGCATAAAGGACGAATACTTATCGAAATTGATATTAAATCCGTCGCGAAATATTAACTTTCATTACAACTAACTTTGTAGGTGTCAAGTAGGTATGTTTATATAATTTTTAACGTAAAATATATATATGTCTTACAATCAAACGAAACAGTTCTCATCGCTACTGAAAAAACATGATATATCGTGGAATTGCTCTATACTATATTGGCTTATATCAGCTTATTGGTTAAAACAAGTACTCGCGGAGAGCCACCGGCGCGCGGCGGCCGACGCTCTTGGCACTAACTTAATTCATTTCTTTTCAATCTCCGTTATATTAGCGTCTTAGCAGTTCTCCTGGCAACGACTCTAAGCTTATTCTTTAGCTTATTATACAATACTATAGTACATTAACACACGGAGCACAACTGCAAGTGCGTTAGGTATGTTCTAGAGCGAACACTTTTGTCCATATACGCGTTCGTTAACATACAATATTTTTCTATGTGTTTCATTACTTCTGAGCCATGACCTGCGCTGCGCAGCGTGCTGCGGTCGCCACGCCACGTGCGCGCGCGGGCCACGGGCGAGCACCCTCAGGCAGAGCCGTGTCGGGCTCTCAGCAGCGTCAGCCAACGACGGTGAAGAGCCGTCAACGCAGTAATTATGATATTCCAAGACCTACAATTTCAAAGCAATAATTGTACATTAACAATAAGTCTTTTGCTAGGTTCCAGGATGGCCATTATTAAGGCTACTCCAACTATAAGGAGCTGCTCAAACAGCGACCCAACGTTCACGCTGAACCAGGTACATAGGTTTTAGAGACATACGGTACGTGTTCTAGCGGGTATCTTTCCTCCTTAGATTTTTGCGCGCGAGGTAAGTCATACGTAACATTACATCCTGTGCAATGCGTTCCTGTCTACTGCCAGTACCACACACCAGGTAGTGGACTCGCGGGAGGGCACACAGCCGGCACGAATCTAGATTCCGAACTACTACTGAATGTAAAGTTCAGAAACCTCAATTATTCTTTTTCTGGAGCGGGGAGCGAACCGACAACCTCTTGACCAACAGTTGCGGCTGCCGCCACTAGACCAATGAGGCCCTCAAGTCGCAGCAATAATTTATACATGGTTTGTATATATACTACCTATTCGGTCGAGTGGTTGTAAGGTCTACTACTACTTGAGACTACTACTACTACTACTATTTGAGAGGTCCCGGGTTCGATTGCCCGGTCGGGTACTATTGAATTGGTTTAGATTGAAGTTTCTAGCAGTCGCTCAGAGTCTGAATTTGTGCCCGGTATATAGCAATAAGCTCACCGCCTATTTCAAGATGGGACGTAAACATAAAACCATAACTAGTGAAGCGTAGGTGTGTAGTGCACTCCTCTGCCTACCTCTTCGGAGATTACAGGCGTTTAACACTCCAAACATTCACCGCACTTGCAGAGCAGAAGTTAACTAAGCAATCGCTTTAGCATAAGATCTCTATCATAGTTTATATAATTAGCTATTAATAAAATGTTATACAATAACTTAAGGAAATCCACTATAATCAAAGTAGACCTTTTTTATAGTTTAGGGGGAAGATAAACTTTTTAAAGATACCCGGTACCCTTGGAGAGATACCGGGTTATGCGGGCCCTCTCAACCTTCGTTAACGCTAATATGAGGACTCCGGGATCAGTAGCGGAACGCAACGGTGTCCTCGTAGCGCGGAACTTCTGCGGGCCTTTCTTCTAGGAGAGGCCCAATGCCTCATCCCATACCCTTTCTACGACAGTTGCTATGCGGCCACACATACCGTCGTTCTTCCCAAGATCGCTGAGTGAGCGGTTCGAGCTCCCACTCTGGCGGCTCGCGACGCCGGGAGCCTCCGTTTGGTCGCCTCCGACGACAGGCAGGAGATACCGTAGCTCGTATTCTGGTCGCGAGCTGCAGGCTCAAAGTAGACCCATCCCTTTTGCATTTGAAAAATTGGCACGTGTACTGTACAAGTTACCAATTTGCATTATGCTACCAGAGTAATATAGTACTTGTGTGTGTCGTGCTGAACACTACAACTGCACTAATACTGTACGAGGAGGGTCAGCACATCCGCACATCGGTTTGATATGTCTCTGTACTCATGCGTACGCCACTGCATTAATTTTTAAATACTATATTACCGGAACGACCGATTAACAATGAATTTATAATGTGGGTACTTTGGGAATGGAAATGTACAATTTATACAGTAAAGTATTAAAACAGTATCCATTCCGAAGTAATTCAATTGTGTAATTTATATTGGTAATACGATATTTAAACGCAGAGCTTGTGTGAAGAACAGAATCAGAACAGAACAGAAGTGATGCACAGTGTCGGAGTATGCACTGACTGATCCGAGTGTACATATAACGACACAACATCTCGCCTGTAATCCCCGAAGAGATAGGCACAGGAGTGTAGTACACTCCCACGTTGCACTAATTACGTTTACGTCCCACTATGAAACAGGCGGTGAGTCTATTGCCATACACCGGAAAGAATCCTGACTGCCACTCACTACTAGTAATTTCAAGGTACAAATATCGAAAAGAATCCGAACCTAGATTTGAACCCAGGAGCTCTCGCTCGGCACTCGCGCCATCGACCACCCGACCAACGAGACAGCCAACGAGTTCCAAATAATAATGGATATATATTATTAAATCAGTTGGTGTTGTAAGAGTTTGAGCTGTGAATAAACTAAAGAGCCAAGTTCCACGCCGCTGTACTGAGTTCATATTGAGCTCCGCGGAACAGGAATGGATGTTATCCTGGGTCTGCGACTGTTCTCAAACTACAATGATGTCCGGAGGTAATGAATCTCTCCAACTATGTACTTCTTAACATGAATTCTGACGAAATTGAATACTACCATTAAATACTACCAAATTCCTACCATTGAATATACTTATAACGTTAGATTTCGTGATCATGAAACACGGCTAAGAAGCGGTGGGGTGCGTGGTAGGAGGTCGATGAAGTACAAACATACCGCCCCGCGGCTGATCACTCGACGGCTCCTCTCGACGCCAACCAATAAGATCAGCAATCGATTCGAAGAAGAACGAGACCGCTCAAGAAAGTTTCCTTTAAATGAAAATAAATGCCAATATATTTTCATAGGTAACAACGTTAAGCGGATTTATGTAATATAAAAATCAAAATAACATCGCGCGGAAAATTCATATCGTGATCGTCCGAGCTCGCACCGTACACATCATACTCTTAGTGCCGAGCATTGAGAAGTATGAAAACGATAAACATAATGTCACAAGTTCGTGCCGTAAACAAATATTGAAATCAATTCGGAACAAATCTGCTGTTTGGTGACACAAAGAACCGGAGTAATCGCTAAACGCCATTATTCCTAAAACTGCGCGCTCAATAAACATATGGCGCGCTTTTTTGCCTCTCGATATTATTGACTTGTTTACGGCCTCTCCGCCGCGCTACTTTTATCTCCTTCTACATATTTTGTATAAGTGTTCTCGTTATTCGTTTATCAAAAGATATGTCGGGTATCGTTTTCGGTGTTGCGAATGTACCCTCGTAAATACGTTTCTGATCGCTCCTTATTATTAGGTTTTATTATTTCCTTATCATTAGTCTATTCGTAGTTTAATCAGTTATTTGGCTAAAGATTATAACTTGAATATAGTGTTAGGCACGTGAAAAGGTTTAATAGTTAATTGTTAGTGTTCATTTCTTATCGATATACCTAAAACCACAAATGTACACGACATACTCACATTTATTGAGAAGTGTCCAAACGTTTATTATTGTACCACCGCGCAGACCGTCCGCAGACGGCGCCGGCGCGCGGCGCGCGGGCAGCGCCGAGCTCCGGTACATCCGGCCTTGCACACGTCACATGTTTCTCGTCTATTCATCATTCAATTTATTGCAAAGACAATTTACGTCTTAGCAATACTGCTACATACGTCCAATGTACCAAGTAATCTACTATCAGTACAGTTGATCGCCGATTAATTATTATTGACTGACCCGTTGGTGCAGTGGTTAGTGAACCTGGCTGTTGCGTCGGGGGTCGTGGGTTCTATTCCCACCCAGAATTGAATCATTCTATTCCCACCCAGAATTGTGTGATGAATACAAGTATTTGTTCTGTCTAGGTGTGGAAAAAAAATAATAAAAAAAATCTATATAAGTAAGTATATTATATTCATATGTACATATTACAGTTTATCAGCCACCCGGTTACCACGCCACAAGCTCTCTTGACGCTTACTTTGGGATCAGATGGCCGTGTGTGGAGGTGTCCTGAGATATTATATTATTATTAATGTAGCGTCAAGGACACAAATAAACCTCACTAAGCCGTTATCTTCTCGTTTTCCTCTTTCTTGTTCGTCGCTTGTATCGCCTCTCGCTAAGTCCGGGAGAGTTCCTGTTCCGGCAGAGGAAAGTGTTCCTAAGAAAGGTAGTCGTGCCGACCCGACCAACTATCGCGTCATTAGCGATCACCTCCATACTAAGTAAGGTAATGGAGAGTGTGTTCAACAAGAAGCTACTGGCATACCTTGAAAGTCACGACATACAGGTTTCGCCACAAACGGTCCACTGGTGGTCTCCTAGCACACGCCACATATTTATGGGAAGGCCATAGAAAATCATGGTGGGGCTCTCGCAATGTTCCTCGATATTTCTAAAGCGTTTGTCAAAGTTTGCCATGAACATCTAATGATGTAACTTCCCTATGACGGACTTTCCGCTCGCTTATGCACGTGCAAGCCCACACGTGTCCGGGCCACACGTCCTAAATAAAAGAATAATATCATTATATTCATCTAAGATGACTTTTTTGTTTCCTGACCTACTCGTAGTTCCACGACACGCGTCAATACTCCATCGTGGAAGCGGTACATCACTGTCACAGGAACACACGTCGAGCGTGTCTCAGGCAAGCCTGCACCTATTAGTGTCTCGAGATAATTAAGACAATTGCAAATATTATTAAATCAATCTAGCTGACGGTTGCCGCTTCACGAAAACATTAAGGCGCCGACCGCAGCGCTGGGACGGCGCCGGCGCGGCGTCGCGGCTATATATTGTTGGCATTCTACGCTCTCTGCTCACCCCACAGGGGATCTCGCGTGATGATAATATAATTACGAGTAATTGCAATAATATTATAAACAACTTCAATTTGTACTACTAATCAGCCCTACTAGTAGTGAACACTGTGTAATGGTGTTATTAACATCAATTTATTACTAATTAAACGAACGATCCGACTCCTGCAGTGGGTGCTGTCGGCGCTCGGCTGCAGCGTCCGCGAGCAGCGGGCCAGTTGTCACTGTTATCGTTTGCTGCCTTGCTTCTATAAATGAACCGGCTGCCCCACAAAGGCAAGAACAGTTAAGTCTTATCAGCGTAATGTAACGTAATGTAAAGTCTTAAAACTTATATTGAATATGAACAAGAAACTCATATATCGTAAAAAGTATTCAGAATAACTCAATAACTGAATATCCCACATCACACTAGTCCAACAGACGAACGAACATATTACTGACCTTCCCGGTGGGCAACTTATAACGCCTTCTCCTGCTATTACTACATTTTCCAACCAGCACTAAAAATGAAGCGCAAACTTGATAAGAAGCTGTGCATAAAAGAGCGCTGCGAAAATATGCGTCCGCCTTTCAGTGAACCACCGCCGAGTTAGCTTCTGACTTTTAGAATGCTAATGTATCTGGAAATATTCACCCTTCAAGATAGTGACGTGCGAGCAGCTGGACGACACGAACGCGACACATATAATGTAACCAACCATACTTGTAGAACCGGATATACATACTGGATCGATGAGCCAAAATATGGTTTATGGTTACAACACATTAAAGCTGATTAGAGCATCAGCCATACCGCTTGTTTAGATAGTAAACGTCCCAACGGTATTGTAGGGGGGGGCGGCGGCCGCGGCGCGTCGGGCGAGCCGCCCTACTCCGCGTTTTTATCGCGATCTCATTACTATGCTGATTTATGCCACATGCTTGCCTAAGGCTCTCCGATCCCACGAGTAAGGTGCGAACTCGGTAAGCGGCTTTGTAAAAACTTGGCCGCGTCTAAAACTCGTAAATATGCGTTAGCTTTGCGGCGAACTTTACCTTCAAATGTTAAACGTGGAAGTACCTTTTGAGAACGAAGGTATTTTAATGCCTTCCCCAAACAATACTAAACAACTTTTACTCGTAAGTAAAATTAAAACTCCATCTCATTCCATTGTTGGCACAGACAGAACCCGTCTATTGATACAAGGTATGTTACGTTCATACGCTCAACCGACTCTCGTATAAAAACCTATTTCTAAAGTTATTCAGGCGTGCGCGGTAATGTTTGCAGAAAATTCTAGCTTCATCCACACAATAGAAAATGTTCGTATGATCGTAGCTCGAAGATACAAGCGCGACTACTACCTACCTTTTGTTCTATTGTTTCAAACTCGCTACACATTTTTTTTAATTTCACTGCAATTTGGGGCTCGCTGTATTAAAATTTAAGATTCGTTCGCATTCGAACGCCGCAGATCGCGAGTGTAAAGTTTTCATTACGTCTAAGCGTAATATTTCGCCTCTCTTTTTCCTCGGTATTTTGATTTTTTTAATTAGACAAATCCCTATATTATGATCTCCGCATACGTGTAAGCTCGGCTCATAAGATATTATCGAGCCCTAATAAGCTCGGAACTGCACAACGTGCTTGTGCTACTACGAGTAACTTCATCATTTAATGCTTCACCAGTGCGGCTATTGATCGTGGGTGCCGGTCGTCGCTGCGACTGACGAAAAGCATCGCACAAAATATTGTTTTATCTTATTGTCATATTGCGAAGGCTACGAACAATCGGTGTATATTTTAAAACACCCTTCTATTCGCTCTTGAACTCTCTCGATAACTTGAGGGCCCTTCGTCGCTCGTACTCGTAGTACAAGCCATCTTAATAAATATAGAGATTCAGTTTGTTAATAAACTTGAAGCTTGAATAAGTAAAAAATAAACCACAAATATTTAAAAAGACATGCCTTGGTGTTTGGCAGTCGCATTTGCAACCAACACGACTAACAAGGCAGGCCAAGAAATTAATAAGGATCCTCTATTAAATGATTACCACTTCTAACACACTCTTCAATATATGTAATTATGTTGCTCTCTTAACGTCATCTTTAAATACTAGCTGATCCCAAAAACATACAGTCCGCATATAACATAGCTTGAACACGTCTACGTAAAATACAAAATCCTAAATACTGGCATTTTCGAATCTATTTCAGTGTTGAGCTGAAACCTGAATGGTTCGACGTCTATATCAATTTAATACCTGTAAATAATCAACTGGCTTAAGAAGTCAAGGTTTATCTATTACAAAGGATGCAAGCTATGGGTACTCAAAATAACATTTTATTCATAAGAGCAATTGAAACAGAGAAATCAAAGAAAATATTGAACATTCGTCAACACAACTAATACAACCAATCATAACAATGACAATTATTGTAAAGTCGGTTATATCACAGTGTCGTACTAAGTTCTGTTTAACAAATATTATACACATAAATATTTAATGTACTATAAACTTAAACGCGAGGTGGAGAATTTGAAAATTTTCAATATTAGCGGCGCGGGAGCACAGAGGTCGTCGCTCCGGAATGTGCCGCAATCCGGGGCTACTTACATACGAGCAACGGGTCCGGTGAACTACGGTGAGACAAATTTAATGAAATGCTCCCGGCACCGTCCGCAACAGTAATTTTACAATCCGTTTTACCGCTCTTTCATACTAACTCTTTTGGAATTCTGGGAATACAATTTTTTGTCACCTCTTTTATCGTTCAAATGTTGGAAAAGGGTCTTCTCTCAGAAAGAAAGTATTACGTAAAGCAATAGTTTGTGTGCATTAAATACAAAAGTAAATGTAAAAATATTGCAAACGAATGAAAATAACTGTACCTACTTTAAGTTACTAGATTATGCCTTATTTTTAATCAAGTTCATTCGAACCCTACATACGACTAGCTACGTTCTCCGCTATCTGCAAGTCGTACTTTTGTCAAGATAATAAATCTATATCAGTGAATAATTTCTTTACACGGAATACAAAGAGGGCAAAAGTTTTCAATCTGGACTGATCTGGCAACTGGCGTTCCGCAAGGCGGCATTCTCTCACTTATTAACTCTTTCATACCGTTTCTTACCTGTTCTTATCATCTGTATGCTGATGACCTGCAGCCTCCAAACTCCATATTGCGTTTAACCATAAATGTATGTTTAGATAATCTTGAAAATTGGACACGTCAATATGGAGTAGTTGTCAACCATTCGAAATGTCAGAGTATTCTTCTTGGGAGTTCGAGGTTACTGGCTAAGGTTAACCATCACAACCTGCCCCCTATCTACTACGATGGCCATGAGATCTCGCTAAATGACTCAGTGAGGACTCTGGGCTTGTACGTTGACTGCTCACTCAGCTGGCGCACGCATATCACCTAAACTTCTCGTAAAGTTGTTGTTGCCTTGCGATCACTAAATCTATTTTTTTTAATATTGCTACTTATGTTGGTGATCCATTAAATAAATAAATAAACCACTCGGTCGTTTCAAACACTTTCTTCCGTTCAAAACTAAACATATGCTTATCCATATTACGCTGCTGTGTGATATCCAGATCTAACAGATGAACTTCTCAACAAACTAGAACGCCTTCTCAACAATTGCATCCGCTATATCTTCAATTTACGTAAGTTTAACCACGTCTCATGCTATCGGCGGCAGCTAAAATGGCTACGTATTCAAAGATAGATTATATAAAGATAATGGCAATTTTAAAGGAAATAGAATTCTCAAGTAACTAACGAACTAGCAAGACACTAGCATGAAAGCGACGTACACACGTCCGTGCGAGATGTTCGCGGTGTTCGTGTCGCGACCACTGGGTTATTGCACACGTCCGAAACTGAACAGTAAATAGAATAATGTTTAAACAGTTCAAACAAAACAGGTATTGACTCTTCTGTTTTACAATTTGTTTTTTTTTTTTAATAATCTGTTTCTTAAATGAAAGAATGCACGAGTAGTTACTGGTTGTGTTGCAATTTATGCCCTGTAGACCCATGCATATGTGTAAGATTTGAAAAGTGCAATCATGACCTATTAAAACATATTAATATTACAATCAAGCAAAAGTCTGAACAGAAACGGTTGTGTTAAAATGTCTGTAGTAATAATAAAAAAAGAGTGTCTGTAATCTTTACGAGCTATTGAAGTGAAACTCTTTTGACATTTTTAGCATAGCTACATATATCTGCTACATTCATACTCATGTTAATTACTTCGAATTAACTGAAAATTTTCACAAATAAAGGAAAGAATAACTTACCTACTTATTTAACAATAAACTAACTTACCTGTTTCAAAAGCCGAGTCATCTAACGGGCCGAGTAATCTACGAAGCAAATCACTACGGGATTGTTGTACTCATAGTATTTCTCTATCTTCTTCTTATTCTTCTTCTTGGTCGAGTCGACAGCTGATCGTGAGTAATCAGCTCTCGCGGTGAAAGGATTAGTGGCAATGTGTAGGGTGCGCGGGGCAGGGTATAATAATAATAATAATAATAATAATAGCCTTTATTACAATCTAATATGTTACATTACTTCTTATAAACTACTAGTATTAAACATGTTTGATATGAAAGTAACATGATTAAGTATTATTATTTTCATTAGACACCGGTTTCATGATTGTCTTGCTCTTTGGCATAGGCCTCCCCAAGTGTTCTCCATAACGATCTATCTCCTGCTATCTTTATAAGTGAATAATTGGATTTAAATAATGCATTGCGATTTTAGATGGCATTCCTGTTGGTGGCCGTAGCGCTTGGCGCGGCGTCGGCGGGCTTCATCGGGCGTGGCGCAGGCTGGGCCCCGTCCTACTCGTACCGGCCCGTGGTGAGCCGGGTGGTGTACGCGCCCTCGTATGGCGGCTACGGTGGCTACGGTGGCTACGGTGGCTACGGCGGCTACGGGGGTAACAGCGGCTGGAACGGCGGCTACGGGGGTTACAGCGGCTGGAACAAGGGCTGGTCCGGTGGCTACGGCAGCGGCTGGTGGTAGACACTGCACGCTGAAGTGACGTCAGTTAAGTAGTGTGGCTTATTTGTGTACGTTGATACATGTTTGTTCAATTACATCAATAGAAAAGATTCAGTGTAATAAACATGTCAAAGTTAATAATAAAAAACCAATTTGAACATTACTTTGATGTGAAATATGTACTTATACGTCAAGACTGACTCTGTTCGAACGATTTGTACATATTTTATTCTGATTTTTTTTATTAGTATTACTTCGAAGGAAAGTTCACGTTTTGTACCTTTCAAGTACAAATATTCTTAATACACCAGTGGGCCGCACAAACGCATCACTTACCGAATGTCACGCGTCATTTCTATTTCCCCTCGAGTTCGTATGACTACTGTTTCTCAGTGATATTTCTTGAGTATTCTTAACTATATCAATCTTTTGTAAATGTGTCAACTAACCAATATATTTTATAAAAGCTTTTTAATTACAAATTTGATTAACGGCCAATCTGTGATAGTCTAACACTATTCGTATAAAGAATAAAATTGAGTTAATATTATATTTATTGTCTTTTATTTCCTGTGACTCACATAAGTTCTGGATCTCTTTTAAATTTTCGCATTACAAGGTTTGTTAAACAATATTAATTTAACTAGTCCAACCAGTAGAGACAATAAATACTAATCGGCTTCTTATTCCGGGGATTACAGGCGTGATGTAACTTATTTAAACTTATCCCATAATTAATTGGCGGACAGACACGGCCTCGCTGGATTTGAACAATTGTCTGTTCTTTCTTAAATATCTCATAGAATTCACTTATATACCCACGCTTTCAAATAGTGATAAAATTTTATTTGCGGCTTTGAAAATCAAAGATATCCAAAAACGGGGTAAGTTAGATATTGTTTTCATTTCGACTTGAGTTTTACTTGATCTTGACTTCTAGAGATCCTAGACAAGTGAAGTGCGGCTGTGGGTGAGTGTGGTGACGAGAAATGACAAGAACGTAAATACGCTAAAGTATAGAGTACCTAAATATTTAAAGGAACTCTTGTAATTATAGTGGCGAGAACTTCCCCCGGCGGACCTAACGTTCCTTGGACAACCACGGCATTCCGCTGGTCTTCAGGTTCTGTACGTAAATTGTAAGCGTGACGAGGGTTGTTCATTGTTGTTATTATTATAATCAGTACAATAATACGTAAACCGTCCGTCACTGTTATATTAATATCAGAATACACAGAGTGCGCACTTAAACCAAAGTTTATTTACAAATACGAACAAAAGTCTCGCGACACCGCACCGGGTTTCGCCAGCTCTGCGCCCGTACGTGACACATAAACGTGGCACATAGGAAAATTAATATTAAATTAATATTGATTTATTAATGCATTGCAGTTTCGATTCACCATTCGAATTACTTTAATTATAGTAATAAATCTAATAGCGACGAACTAACAAATAAGTATGATGTACCTAATAAGAGCCTTAACCTTCGGACTTTGTATAAATGGGGACAAGTACTAAGGATAGATTAAAAGAATATACTTTACGCTATACATAACATGGTTACAAACATTCAAACATACATCGTGAAATATTTATTTTTTCCAATATAAAGATAGACATAACAGGAGATATGACATAAAGCTAATTAAGGAACATGATTAGCTATCGTCGTTGAAACTCCCGCTTCTTGTCCATCAAACCAATGTTTTTGTAAATAAATTCACCTATTATTACTATGATTATTACCAAGACCCTTAAAACGCCTTCGAAGCCCATACCGTGGAAGCAGAATAGCGTGAACCAACTTAACAGATAATATGTACATACGACTTTGAAGTATGTATAAGTTTATTAGGCGAAGGTTATTTTTAGCGACATATGTATATTTTTTACAGTGTTCAACCTTAGCTGTTATTTTATCTACGTTTGGAAACAGATAAGAGATGGTGTATCACAGTTATGATTCTGTCATACTAGATTAGTGTACGTCTGTATTCACAGTAAATACCTAATTGATAACTTGATTTTTTCTCCAGTTTTACCAGGATATTGCGAATTTCTTATTGGATTAGTTCTATAATATATTTTTTTAACTATCCTCAATATCTTCCCAACAAATGTAAACATTGTCATGCAATCTTTCGAACTGTCAATGACCTTTCGGTATTCTTGTAGATACTATTTAAGTCCGCGCTCATTATACTTCGGATTTTTTATACAATAAAATCAACCCAGCCCGATTTTAGGTCATCGTTAGTACTAGATTTAAAGTTAACATCATACGTGTAATTTCCAAAGAGACAGGCAGAGAAGTGTAATACACTCCGACGTTACACCAATTACGTTTACGTCCCACTATAGCTTAGGCAGTGCGTCAGAATATAGCCGTACACTTGGCACAAATCCAGACTCCGGGCCTCTACTAGAAATTCCTACTGGTAAATAGGAATGTGAACCCGTGATCTCTCCATAAAGGACCAACTTGCAACAGCTCGACATGTTCGTAAATATGTACCCGGGTATTATCGTATTCTACACACCCGTGTTCGACATACGGTCAACGCCACCTACGCCGGTGATAAAATATATCACAGAACGAATTGCGTTATGTTTCGAAATGTATATCGGTAATGAAATATATTTTTTAATTTATTTTTAGAAACAAATAATATTTATATACAGATTATTTAACCTAAATTACGTATATCATACATTGGTATACTACTAATAACTATTAAATACATTATTTGAAGCTTACAAATTAAATAAATACCTGCTTAGATTAATTATACCTAAAATTGTTCCATTATATCTACCCCCTGCTTTATTGTTCTGTTGCACTTACTTATTATGTTGATAAATATTTTTTGTTAAGAAAGACTGTTAATTCATCCGAAAAATAAATATTTAGGTTTATTGCAAAAAAATAAATAATACGCCAACAATTTCAGCAAACCAAAATTACTTATTTCCAACCGAACATTAGCAGTAACAGTACGGCATTAAGTAACATTAATGAAATGAAACGAATTACTTCAACATTAAAATTTCTCAAATGACTAGTCTGAGTAATTAATTATCTTAACCTACAAAGTGATTAATTATTCTCAAAGCGGTCGCAACGTGGTCGCCTGTGGATACAACGCAAGCGAGCTCAGTGATGGCGTGGCTTACCGCTGGCCACTGACTATCCTTAACGGTCAAGTACGACTCATCACTTAAATATGGCCAAACCGTGCACTAATTATTACACGAGATTTTGCGACTGCCACAAGTTGCACACCAGCTCGTCATATGTTTCCGCGCGACTGCCAGCCGAGCGCGC
>DWFO01002051.1:0-14421 GCA_018246595.1 Mimoniades nurscia nurscia | reverse complement strand
AGGCTGCAGGCAGATGCTGGTTCCAGCAAGCCGAAGACAGGGCGCGATGGCGCTCTTTGGGGGAGGCCTTTGTCCAGCAGTGGACTAAGATAGGCTGATGATGATGATGATAATGATGACATCTTTAAGCCCGTGTGGTACATGCATTAATAATGCAAGATGCTTTTTTCAATATTTTGCTATTTCAATGCTTTTCAAGTAGAAATCATTAAAACACATCCTGCGTATTATTGATTTGAGTTGATTAACATATTGAATAAAGTTTTCACTTGCATTCAGAAATATATTAACCTGTCAAACCATATTCCATAAATTTGAACTAACTTCGAGACAATATCGAGTTTCTCTAGTAGGCACATACGCCTACGAAGCCGTGAAAGCGCCGCCCGCCCTACAGTCGAATCGCGCTCTCCGTAGGGCGAACTCGCGTGAAAGCCTGCGGCTGTTCTACAAAGTGACGCCTCTAGCTACATATCCTTGTAGCGTGCTCGCTACATTTGTTTTGATTCGAACGTACTAACAGTAAGTAACATTCAATTTATACTTGTGGAAAAGTGTCGTTGTATAATTGTTTCCGGGTTCTGCCATCATTATTATGATGCCGTTGGTGAATGACGGTTTAATATTTTGTATTTAATTACCGAGGTCACTTTCATTGTCTCATTCCATAGTTAGAGGGCGGCGCTTATAAATAATAAGCTCTTCGTTGTTTAAAATCAATTTGTTTATGTATAATATTTTTATACGTTTTTTTATTAATTTAATTTTGTTCAATAAGATAGCAATAGTAATAAAATAGAATGTAACTTAACAGTATGGGATTATTTGTGTAATTCATAAAGAGTATCTTCATGCCATATCAGTAAACTTTATTTCGGTAACACTGTAAGCAGTTTTTTAAGTATGTTCTTTAAATACTCATAAATTATGTACTATTTTAGAAATAAAATCTATAGCATGAATTGTACACAATGTTTTTCATACACTCACCGGCACGGAAACTTGGACAAGCTTTCCAGTGTAAACTTAAAAAAACTTTTTTTAAGTTTACACTGGAAATATAGGCCAATTGTGATCGTAGTTCATCCAATTAACGTATTTAATCATATTTACTCATAAATAATATTTTTTTTTAAGTTTATAATGAAGTTTAAGCGCAAAATTACATTTACACAAAATTAAAAATTGCAGTTTTGAGCACTAGTAATTGCGGAGGTGTATAGTCTTCTGCTCAATTGCTATTGAGCAAACTTCATGTCCCTTAGAGATTCTGGAGCACTTTCAGACGAATGGAATTATTCGCGATGCTTTCTTTCACCCTTATCCACATCATCATCATCATCCTCAGCCTGCTGCAGGCCAATGCTGGACAGAGGCCTCCTCTGAGAAGTTATGCCTACAATCCCCACGCTGGGCATGCAAGTTGGGGATCGCAGAGTACAACTTCGCGCACCTCCTACGCCACCGTTTTGGCGATTTTAAAGTCAAAGGTTTCGCTGATTGTGTATGAGCGTTCAGGGCTCGGGGGTGGGTCTTTTTTAACACTGCCTTATTTTGAACTCCAATAAAACAACCTGTACTACACTAACCACACAGCTGTTAATCTAAAAAGATACCTTTATAAATTCCGGTATACATATTTTTACATTAAAACATCACATTTGTCCCGGTTAGGAATCGAACCGACACCCTCCGATTCAAGAAACAACATCGCTAACCTCCGCAGTAAGAGAACAATAAAATTGTTCGCTAATTAATATATCTTGACATTAGAAACACATTACAAACATTGACATACATTGAACGTTATCGGCAACTAAGTTCCATTTCCTCCGCACCGTACGTGGTATTTATTGAGCTAACTGTATTTTTATCGACCTATTGTTCCTTGGCGTGGCAAGTGGCGCACTACACCAGTACACGTGGTATTGTTCGGCTCGCCATCAACGGTGAAGCACGTATCGATTGTAAACGATACATCGATCTAAAGATTTAATTACAATGAATGAATCAAAAGAATTATTATTATTATATCATGACACCAGATCCCTTACAGGATAGGTAAAGGGCATCCAGTGCCATATATCTCGTATCTATACGCATGTGCGTATGTATGAGATGAGAATGTAGATAAAGCATGTGCGTTATCTACATTCTCATACTCATACTCTTTACACGCGCACTCAAATTTCGAAGATGTCTGACTCCCAAATGAGCCAGAATTTGATCTAATTGGTCAAGACAGGCTAGTCTTGATCCTCCTTAACATTTTTTGCATCCATCGACATTCGCGTTGTACATCTTTCATATGACATAATGTACATATCTATACGAAGTTTTCACGCTATTTTTGCTTCGGAAACTGTTTGTAACTGAATTTTGGAATAACATACATAAGCAATATTAGTTTGATAGATAGGTACTCATTCTATTTATTTATAATTGCATAAGGATATAGTTCGTATTAATTACGATTTACCTACTACACGACATACACATTATGTTTTTGTTAATACATTGTTATATATACCTACATATATATGTATATATTTGATTTAAGAAAGTAGTATTATAGGATGTTTACCAAAAACAATCATATTATTTGTTATTCTTATTAGCTTTGATACTGTTTTTTTTGTCTGTAGGAAAGATGTAAAGAAAATTAATATTAATTATATTGTCACGCCGGGTCCGTCATTGGGTAGGCAGAGAGCATCGTGTAATATTGTTGTTTTTCTATAATCTAAGAATTTATTCAGTAACTTAATGTAAGTTCAGCGGTTTAGTTTGCCGAATATACCATATCGTCAAATATAAAGCTAGTTCAAAGTTTAACTTTAACTCGTCGAAACTAACTCACAAACAAACAAACAAACTTTGCAACGCTAGTGCGATATCCCTAATGATGTTTACTCGGACAATAAATTATATGCGTTTAACGGCTCCAAGGATAAGGGCGACGCCTGTTACGTCACTCTCGACGAACGGATACAATACACAAGTTGATGCTTCAGTTGTATTCGGAACGCGACCGGAATCGAACCGATGACGGCGTCGCTGTCACGCTGTCACTTATCTGTCGCGCCGCGGGCGACGTCTGTTGCACTATATGTACAAGGACTGTGACTTAGTATTTATTTTTGTAATGTTTTATAAGTTTTATAAAACGACATAGTGTTCTTAAGGCGTTTAACATTTACCCATTAAGACAACTAATTATTTAGGAAGTTTCATTCTAATTATCCTATCGTGTTGTGATAACCATACCGTTGTGGTTGTTGTGTTGTGGATCGTATAGATTTTGTCAATTTGGATTTTAGTTCATCGTGAATACGTTGATATGAATAAGAATTTTCCTTGTGACAGTATTATCACCGTAACTGAACAGTGAATACAAGGTTCTATTGTACTCAACGATGAAATTATGAAGGACTAGAAGGATACACTTTATACGTCTCTATGGAAGGATTTGTGCGATTCGTTCTCGAGGTATAAGTAATGTCGATCGGTTAATGACACCGTTTCAAGTGCTTTTTGAACACTAGATTCGATTCTGTTGTTTATTTGTTTGGCCGTGTGTCTGATAACACCAGTGGAGTAGTTCAAAATGTTGTCTATACGACCGCCGTCCGAGGAGAGGCTCTTCAGCTTCAAGACTCTAAAGGAGAAGTTCGAACAGTCCAGGTATATTTTTATATTATGTTATCAACATGAAGGAGTAGGTACAATTTTTAAGTGTGACAGTCTGTCTTGCTTGATGCCAGTTGGATCCACTTGCACACTTGTATCCAAAAAGAATGAATGTTTATGTATGCAACGTAATTAATCATCATAGTAGATATGCATATGTATGTTTCAAAATCAGTAGCGCAGTAGGTCTGACGTTGAAGAGTTTTCACGTTGAGTGTTCCTTTGTGCTGACGAAGACCAATTTGCAATTTTGAAATAATTTTCTTTCCATCTCGCTGCATAATTGGGTCGACTCCTCCATACGGATATACAACTGAGCACTTTGTTAATAGAGTATTTCATTTTTTTTTCACTTGGGCATCATGTTTTCTTATATTCAGTATGGACATATTGAAGTGTTTTGGTAGCAGTTGCTGTTATTACTATTAAATATGTTAAGAAAGTTATGTACATTAATTAATTTTGAATATCTGATTATTATAATTTTTAAATTTGTCGCTCATCCTATGGATATGAATGGTCGTATTGTATTGTAGATTGGAGATAGTACTGTTGCTAATGTATGTATGTTAAAATACGTTTTCAACGGGAGAAGTATGAAAAGGTTGATGGTGATGATAATAATCGTATTACTTAAGTGAAGAATTTTTATATATTTGGACATATTTACAAACGAAACGTGTGTCTACTAGAGAATATTTGTACAATAATACTAGTCTTTAATTATAAATGCCTCTAAGCGCAATATGAAATTGTAAAATTTGCAATGATAAATCAGGAAATGATGAGTTAAAACAGAAAGAACATAAAAAGGAAACAAAAGATGTCTTCAAAAAAGGATTCCCCTAGTACGATAATACTATTATATCTTATCGAATAAGACTATTTACTTAAAAGAACCGACTTAAACTCAAAGATAATCGTCTTAAAGTCGAAAAAATGTTAAACTCGAGTAATAACTTTAACAAAGCGCTATTATATTTGTCGATAGTGAGCAGTAAAACCTTCAGTTATCGACTACTTTGACGAAAGCTCCTACAATGTTATCGTGGCCGCCTCGTAAATAACTCATTTTCTTGATACGGTTATTGTCTTTTGAATGACATCTAGTTTGCTGTTCATTATTATTATTATTCATACGAAGTCTAAGCATACCTACCTTAGGGTAAGGTAGGGTAAGGTTAGAAATGTATGTTTCCTAAAATCTTTTTTGGTCACGTTTTAATAATTAGAAATTTTTTAATTTCATGTTTGTTCGATTTATATGTATGTATCTGCTTACTAGTGTATACCTACTAATTAAAATTATTCACTGCTAGTTCTTTGAAGTGTTCGTATAGTATATGTATTATTTACTTGCGTATGCATACATCTATTATATTTATATAATTTTACAAGTAACCTGTTATATGTATGTGAAATAGGAGTGTTTTTTTACTGGGAATCTGAGTCTTATAGTCTATTAATCGACTCGATATCCTTTAAACGGGATACAGCAGGATTCAAAGGGCCCAGAGTCGTGATGAGTGGCTACAATCAGGGGAAGCTTGCGTCCGGCAGTGATTTTCAAAAGATTGATGGATGAATGGATGGATAGCTCCATCCTGAGATATAATACGTAAGACTCTTGTAGTGCAGTATTGTGTGCATATACAAAAAATGTTCACCAAAGCGTTTTTTGTGTACAGAGCGGGCGGGGGTGTGCAGCGCAGCGCCACCCATGCCGAAATGCCGCACCGTGGGGGCACCATCGCCGAGAGGTATGTTACCACTGCAGTATATACTGTATAATAATAATATTTTTTAAATTTTCAACACATGGCCACCATATACTAATGCAACTGGTGTAAGTTTATATAAAGTAGAAAAATTTACAATATGACTTGCTGAAAAAAACTTCAACTTAATCTTCTAAAATTTTTGATATATGTGTATATTTAATATTTTAAAATAAAATGCAGCTTAAACAAAACTCGTTATTAATCAGTAATGATTAAAGTGAATTTTCTGTTAAGAAATACATATGTAGGGCGCCAACAAGGAAATAAATACATATTGCATACCTACATACGTAAATATAAATTCAATTCCAGTATCGTAGGAAAATTTATAATTAACGTCGATGTAATATCGCTGCGAGCGGGATGGTCTATTCTGTTCTAATCTGCGCTTCCTCTCGTACCAAGCACTTGACTATTATACTACTGATAACATAATGCGGGTCATTGACATTGTACACATTCGATTAATCGAATTCTATTTCGATACGATTTCGATTTGTATCCATCGCATGATGAATAATCGAGTGTCCATTGATTGAATTCAAACTTGTGTGAGGATTTAATTTTTTGCGTTTTATTTTTTTTACTTGTTGTGTTTAATTCAATCAATCCAGTGGGTGATTGATCGTCTTGACTGAGGAAGATATGCGATAAATTTTAATCAATTCGTGTTCATTAAATTTATTGTCCTCAATAATTGAGCAGTTACTATTATTTCGCTTAGCATCAATCTGTTTATAGATATACATATACATATATGTAGATTTACATATAATTATAATGAATAATCAATACTAAATCAATGAGTGCTATTGTATAAGGATTTAAATATTATCAAAATTAAAAACATAATATTTACCGAGTGTTTACCAACACGTTCTCTTGCTTCCAGTTAAGTGATATCGTATGAAGTATTTATTAAATCGGTACTTAAGGCATTAGTGTCCCAAGTTTATCTGAGTATAATAGTTTGTAACTATAATCTGCACCCCTCAATAAGGTTCACTGACAATTGGTCACGTACTAAGTATATAATCTACTATAAGCAGCTTTGTGGTTTTCGTTAATATTTTCGTGGTAAACACATTGTCAAGTTAAGACTATTTGTATTATTGTATCGTGAAAGCAGCGCGCTTGCAGGTAGGCAGATAGAATAATTCCAAATATTTGAATTCTTACAGACTTTTATGCATTCATTTCTCTCTTCATACACGAAATAAGAGCAATAATAATAATAATAATTTTATTTCCATGATTTTGTATGCCTATTGAGCTTTCAATTACACCTCTGATGTTTTTGATCTCAGAATAAAATGATATTGTTGAATCTTTTGAGCTCTTGAATGCTCTGAGGAATAAAAGTTTGGAAACAATGGCAGGCTTTGTTTAATCTCGTAAATACGACGATGCTCCAGAGACCTGTAATACCTGTACAGGGTTTGTTTTTCTTATTTTCTTCAAGATAAATTTCTTTTCTCAACATTTTTTGGCGGTTTCGATTGTAGTACATTATTTGTTGTGCTCTGTACTACAATGTGCCAACAATACGAACATCTTAATTAATAGCGTATTTTTTTATCGTTAAATTTTCTTATGGCACTATCAAATTGTTAAAAATGGTATTGGCAGAGTTCACATTCGAAATAACCAAAATAATTCATTAAACAGATTGCCAATAGTGAAATATGTAGTTTCAAAAGAATTTAACTTTAATAGTCCCTATTTTAAAGATTAATTTGGTCTGGGATATAGAAACTCACCATTCTCACAAATGAGGGACCGATTTAGGAGAGAAATAAGAACTCTTAACGTTTTATGTATTTTAATGTACAAGCTTTCGTCATTACAAGTATCTACTTAGAGTATCTACTCTAGATTTAAATTTTATAAGAATTATTTGAAACTAGTAGTTTCAAACTACAGATGTATCTGTATCTGTGTTAAATATGATCAATATATTACAAGTCTCATAATAAAAAATAACTTATTAACGATTTAGTACATCTACATCCTAGGAACTGCATTCGATGTAAGAGAATTTACATATTTGTTAAATGCTGGATGTATGATATTAAGGAAAAATAAAGACTAAAATTTTAAGTAAACATTATAATTCCTATTATCGTCAATAATAATTCAAATGACATATATATTTTTTGGTTTTAGTGACGTTGTTTCTTTTAAACGCTTTCTACTTACCACATAAGGGCATGGTGTGGTTATGTTGTAATAACAATTATATCTTTATCTTTACAGGCTAGCTGCTCTCCAAGCGGCCGGCGCGAACGACTGGCGCGCGAGGGTGTGTCGCCTGAGTCCCGAACGGGAGGACTCCAAGGCGATCGAGAGGATGAAAAATCGAATCAATGTTAGTGCCAATATTCAATATCGTTTAGCATATATTTAGCTTTTAAGGAAAACCGTTCTCTTTATTTTTATAATATACTAGTTTTTCGACTTGAATGTTATTGTTATATAAATATTAGTACATAGGTACGGTCGGACGTAAACAAACATATTCTTGTCCGTGTCGCGTGTTACTCTACATTTCAATTTGCAAAGCGTCTAGTTTCTTGGAATTCCCTATACAACGTTTCTCACGGGTTAATACTGCACTGTGGCATACCTACGGGGTACTTATGTTTTATGCGTGTATATATGTATATGTTTTTTGTACATCTAAGTCTCGAGCAAACAATGCAAGCGCGCGCGCACCAATTGTGAGCGAAATCAATGCATTCACAGAACTGGGGTGGAATATATTATTTGTAGCTGTTAGATGGTTTTTACGTTTGTCATGCCTCTGTTTTGTTATTCAAATAAATTTAAATACGATTAAACTTAAAAGATTTGACGTACGTAACATCAGACAAAACCTTGTTTTCAATCCAAACATTTGCTAACACATTTACTTTTGCTACAGGATCTTAGCTTTGACTTATTATATTTACAAGATACATAAATATCTGTCCACAGTCCAGAGATAGAAAATCTCATTAGGCATTAAGTTCGCCCTTTGTAATACCCTTTTGAAGCTTCGGTGTTTCTCTTTACACGCGAATTTCCAAAACTCGTCATCCCTCTCAGGGCTATGCCAATTCAACGATATAGGATCTATTGTACGGGTTTCGTGGAGTACCGCGCGACTTGTGCTAGGGCACTTGAAATGAAAAACACTGCCCCTGCTCGTAGTGACGCCCGCAGGCGATTGTTATAATCACGTAGAGTTCGCGATGTAACTAGCTCTCGCGAGTGCGCCGAGGGGGCGCTTGGCTCGCGACGACTTTACAGGGATTTCACCTCCTCCCAAAGAACGTTCTATTACGTTTACTTCCGTCTTTAAGGCCGACGACGAATATATCGTGACATGTAACGACGAGATTTTTGTTACAAGTGTATGCGACATAAAATCATACAATTAACTAGGCGAAAATGTCTCTACATGTTTCATATTTTAAAAGGTTTAGAATTGTCATCATCATCTGATGAGTCATGACCACCGACCCCAAGCTCGGCATGTGGCTTGGAGATCGCAGAGCACAGCCTCTACCACCTACGCTGCTACCCATAAGCCGGTAGAGCATTTAGCTGTCTCTAGACAGGACGCACTATTCCGCGATCTGCCGGCGCCGGATTTAGTCGCACCTTACGTACAGCACCCTGTATTTCGGCACGGGGTCGTGGAATGTGTTCTCACCCCGCACCGACACGGTGTTTAGTTTTATAATTACTTGCATCTTGTTTAGTTTGCGTGTGACTGTAAATATATATGAAAACAATTGATGATAAACGAAAGTAAAAAAAATACGTCTAATTTGGTGTTTGACGTTTACTTGAAAAGTTTTCGACAATGAGTATTTTACAAAACGTAATTATTAGAATTTCGAATAATACATGGCACTCTGTGCTCTCTGCCTACCCCGCAAGGGACCTGGCGTGAAGATATGTATGTACGAATATTACATATCTTCACGCCATGTCTCTACGGGATAGGCAGAGGAGGCAGGCAGTATAATGTCTGTTACTCGACGATATTAACGTCGCCATCGTTGAAAGGAGTGTTTTAAGGATTGTAGGTACGACGTCTCCCTTCTGTAAAGTGCCCCACTAACAATGTCAAAGCTTTATTTGTTCAACACTACCTACTTATATCGCCTATACCAGAAATGCATATATTGCACGTATCTTTATATGTTCTAAGCATCTTAGTGGACGTTGAGTTTCGCTTTTTGATTGGCACGTGTGTGTATAAGATACAGTTCAGAATGCATTTGATGTGTTTTGTTAGATAAAGTATTGTTATATAAGAATTCCACATATGCTCCTATTGTGGCTAATATTGTAGGGCATTTGAGGTATACTAATTTTGAGGCATACTAATTTTGAGGCATACTATAAATTATTCAATATATAATCAAACTATAAACTATTTTGAGGCATACTAATAAAATTAATTGAACTTCTTTACGCCATAGGGCAGTTTTAGAGAAATGGCCTTACATAGCTAATTTTTAATATTGAAAAAAAATTACAGTAAACCTGTTAAGGTATTAAGTTTACGAACGACGCCAAAAATTTTCTCAGTGGGTAATATATTTATGTTACAATATAAACTGCAGATTATTTTTATTAAAATTGGCTTAAAAATGTAGATTTGACAATTGACATGAAACACGTTGTGGTGTTTCTTCTACAAGCGTTATTAAAAATGTCAAGTTGAGATTTGCAATGTATAAAATAGTTCTTTCAAGTTGTCGTATTGAACGAAAATGGATTATTTTTTATTGTCAAGGGCACAATAAGGGGTATCATGACTCTCCAATGTTGTATGGGGTTTGTAACAATAGCTAAGCCTTTATTGAATATAGCTTAGCTTTATATTCCATGTGTTTTAAAGCCAATGTGCTTCTCAGTGCACGTGGAAGAATTCGTCTACTTCTGTCGATCTATGTAGACTTTTCTGTTCACTTTAATTACGTCATTTCCAACGGCTAGCCCGTTGTTAGGTTCATTTTACAGATGTCACTTTTAACACCTTTAGAAGGTGTAGTTTTTCACTGTTCTAACGACTGGCCTGTCGAATTTTATAAATATATATAGATTATTCATATATACAAATGTATATAGTTAATTATACAAATGTCCGGTGTATGGCAATAGGCTCAACACACACTCCGTGATGGAATGTAAATGCAACTGGTGAAATGTAGCTCTGTATTGCACTCCTCCGCCTGCCTACCTTTCCGGGAATTACAGGCGTGTTGTTACGTTTCTCGTCTCGTCTATACCTCTTGTCACGTATAGTTAGATCACAATTATCTGATACGATGACGTGACTAAATCCTACAATACGAATCTTAATCTCGCCGCACCGCATCGCATTATCGAAGCTGAATCAAATGTTGCTTAAGCGTTTCGTGCGAATTTATTACACATAGAAATCTGTTCAGTTTATTTACATTGAAAAGCTGTGTACAATATCATCTTAAATACTTAGTAGAGGTACTTAAATACTCGGTGTATAAGCGTCGGTTCTCCAACGTTGGTTAACCCTGCAAGGTTTTATTTCATTCAATGCGATACCTCCGCCATAGCGAATTAACTTTGTTAGAAGTGTAAATAACCATAAAAGTTACACTATTTAACGACTCGCCACAATCAAGAGCTGTCGTAAATAGTTCGTCACTAATTACTGGCTGAAATACGTACTGAAAGCGTTCAGCCAACACAAATACGTACTGGACGCGAGCGTTCATGCCAATTTGAGATCTATAGTAGAGAATATAAAATTGAGATTTGAATAACAAGACATATTGAGGAATTAACGGGTAGCGCGGTCTATTTCCTGTTTCGGGAAAACGTTAACCCTCAAAGACCACTTTGTCCCAGTTGTCGCAGCGTGTTAGTGTTAATTGAAAGGCGACCGACGAACTGTCTTACGTCTAAAGTATATTAAAAGCTCGGTAACAGGAAAGCTTTTATCTACGCTAGGAAGATTAAGAGATTTGAAACGCTCAATTTTCTAAAAGGATCTTGGACGTTGCTAGTTAAGAATTAATCTATTTAGAGTGTGTTTGATTTTGCAGCGGAGTAGGGTTTACGTTTTCATTTGAAACCGAACGCTTAAAATCCTGAAATGAACAGTTGAGATGAAAAATTTGTAACGATATTTGCAGTTTTTCTTTAACGGAAGCAGCTAAGTTATAGACTAGAATATTATATGGTTTATTGCACGTGAAGATTTTGAAAGAATTAAGCTTTAACATCATTTACTTACAATAAGATGGAACAGGATTATTATACTCACATTTGCAAACTGGTGATACTTTTAGACGTCTGTCTGTGCAGTCTAGCCGTACAGTTGTGTGGTTTAGCTCTGATTGTAAGCCTTATACAATATCCGGTAATAAAACTGAGAATAAAACTGGGCGAATACAAACATGACGTACAAAAGTGGCATTAAATGTTAGGATTAGTCCCATGTCAACATCGCACGAGCCTTGTAGCCGATGTTGGGTCCGTCCGGCCGAAGGCAATTTGGGGCGAGAACGAAAACGCTACCAACGAAACCAAATGAACGAATCGGGACGAATTCGTTCATACCGTGGAATTGCTATCAACAATAGAATAATAATACAGTATATTCGCTTGGGACATCACACACGTCATACTAAATAGAACTTGTGCTATGGTAACTAATTACCTGATGATTATATTTTACACATAAGTCTCTTGTTATGTATTTACTTAGATCAATTAGACCGAAACAAAATAAATGCTTGTTACACAACTGTTTGTTCTCGATAGCAATCGAACCCACAAACCCTAATACAATTCATTTCATTCCCATTTTAAGTGATATCGGGTATAAGGTTGCTCGACGGAAACTATGAATTGCCGAAACATTAAGGTCGGAGATGCTAATATCGCACGGCGAACTCTGCAAATTATACCTCCATTTCCCTGTTGTTATATTCTGCTGTGTCAGTGTATACCGCCACGCTGAAAGTTCAGCCTATTTTTAAACAATGACACTAATCTATTTTGGATGCCTCAAAATGCCAGTCCCTCGACCTTTTCACGATGCTTTGTTTATTACCTTAATGTAAAATTGTAATTTATGAGCAAAAATACTCCTTATGGATATTATGGGCTTGTCTTAAAATAAGTGAGAGAATTTGTATTATGTCAAAATGTAAAATATATTATCTAAAATAACGCCTTTCGTAATCAATAACTCATTGGAGTTAAGTTTTAGCTGAAATTATGATTAAGGGCAGAATGCTTACAAATATGTTTTTTATATTCTTAACGTAGATAGATTCATATATGTTAATAACGCCACCTGTAGGCAGCTGTGCTAACTACATTAGCTACAGAGCGCCTCTAGCGGTCAATGATTAAATTAATTTTACGCGCGGGAATATTTAAATGAATCGCCTGGGCCCTACGGTGTGGAAAATTTTGTTAAAAACTGGCGAGTTGCGTTTATTATTGGAAACAGGTATTTAACAGGAAATTTAATGCAAGTGCTTATTTTTTTTTTGTTATTTTTATATAATATTTAATACTGCTTTCGTAATCCACATTTTAATAAAAGTGGATTACGAAAACTTAAATTTACTGAAGCCTGGCTTCGATTGTTCAGTAAATTTAAGTTTGACGTCAAGTCTTATAGCGTTCCTAAATCATATAGATAGTGGTTTAGAATTTCCTTTTTTAATAAATATTATCAAAAATTAATTATTTCTTTAGTTAGTAGCCTATAGCCAATGGCGTATGTAGCTTATAACAGTATACAGTTCACACATAACAAATATATTTATATATAATTGCTAGCTACCTTAACTTTGATGGTACAAGAAGGTGAGTGAAACCTTCCGATCTGCATAAAGCGATCCTGTCACCATAGAAGGCACATAACCCTTGCCTTATGCGTCGCAGAAGGAGGACGAAGCGACGTACGAGCGATCCGATTACGTTGACTTCCGATACTACGAAACGATTTGACCCACGTTGTCGAGGTAACGGATTGTTGGTGAAACTGGAGTCCTTAACTTAATTTACTAATATATTATTATTATTATTATTATAGTTATTATTTAATCTGCAGCGCTTTATAAGCTTATAATGGCACTGGGGAAATTGGTCATGTATTTAAAAATGTATTAATTTATTTATTTTAATGGTAATCCAACAACGTTAACTGTAATAAATTAGTCTGACATTTAATTAAATAATAAGGCCAAAACGGATTGCACTAGTAGTTGTTATTAGTTCACATAATAATAATTTGATTTACGATAAGCTGCTTTATGATTTTCGTAAACGTTATTGACACACGATTTTTTAAAATTTTTGTATATCAAATTTACATGTAAAATAATAGGTTGAAACTAACAATTAAACAATGTCAGGTTAAGAGTATTTGTAGGTACTATTATTACAATATTTGCTATATCGTCACGCCAGGTCTTCTACAGGGTAAGCAGAGAACACCGAGTGCCAAATATCCTTATCCTCAACATAAATGACTTTCTTCGTTTACAAACATATGTTGATATATGAGCGATATGCTTCAAATTATTAATTATAGGTACTAAGACTGTAGTAGATTTTACATGTCGGCGTACCTAGTGCATCACTTTAGTTATGATTTATAGCAATTCGGGTTATAAATCTATGTAAAATATATTTTACTTTTATCTCAATTTGCAGATACTAAAGAAAGAAATTATATATCAAGTGAATAATTAATTTGTTATCGTGTAAAATAATGTTCAAGATTCAACAATAAATGTTGATCCTGGTATATGAATAGACCCCACGTGCAGTATTAGGGTATGGGTTACAATTTCACAACTGATTATTAGATAAAAAAAAGTAACTTCACGCCTGTAATCCCCGAAGAGGTAGGCAGAGGAATGTAGAACATTCCCACGTTTCACCA
>DWFO01002050.1:0-14422 GCA_018246595.1 Mimoniades nurscia nurscia | reverse complement strand
ATAAATTAGTTATATGTTGTTTAAATAATTTACTATATTCATTACTATTAGGACGCTTATATGTGATCGTACTTTGAAATTTGCAGGAGTTTTGACTTAATCTAGAAAAGGCGTATTAAAAATAGGAATATTAAATAGCTAAATCGCATAGCGTTTGTAAAATTCAAAGGAAACCACACAGAGAAAAATCTTTCTGTGCAAATTATATTTGAAATATCAAAAACGTGAGCTGCAGCCGCCGTACAAAGGAGATAATACGGATACATATACCCATATCAATATTCCTTTTGCAAGTAAAGATTGATCGTGAAATAAAAATCCGTTTGAAAATGGATGGATATACAGAGATTTTTTCATATCGTGTCCTCATAACCCGTAGTTTCGTTATTGGGTAGTCATTGGGAATAAAATAAATTTATCAATGTACTTTATGATGCAAGTCCTATAGAACAATGTGTGTTACATTGCTAATTGTATTATACAGTCTATCAAAAATATAGGCGTCAAACATTGTCCAATGGAAATAATGTAAATGTGTGATATAAATATTCCGTTTACAATTTGACGCAGAGTGATGCTGTTCGAAACAGAAAAAAAAAATTACAGTGAGAATAAATTTGGTCCAACATGTTTTATAAGCAAAATAGTCTGAGTTGTATTGCAAAACCAGATGCATTTTTTAATTCATTAAATACTTTTACAAAATCACTAAGCCAATAGTTTCTAGTAAAATCTGTCAACGTTTCTTAATTCATCGTTTCTCTTACTGTTAAATTGAAAAAGCTATTTTTATCATTAATAACAATAAATGTCAAATGTTAGGCAAACATTTTCAAATTAAGGCTTAAAGTCTCCTATAAACCCGCCATTAGTCGTAAAATTGGTTCGAGTACAATAAATAACGCGTCGATTCCCGACCACCTTAATGTTTTATTCAGGCAAGTGCTAACGATCTCGATGAAACTCAATGTCATTTTGTAGATCTCACTTCGTGCTGTCGGTTTGGTATGTTTTATTGTTTTTGTTTCTGCTATTCGAACAATTGTCTTCTAATAACTTTTCTTATCACCGTTTTTTCCGGAACGCCTCGGTGGAGTAGGTTTCCCGCAATTTATTTTGACTGGAGAGAATGATATTTCATCTGTTTATTTTAACGCCCTGTAATTTTGGAAGCTTAATGGTGTAAAAAATATAGTTCTTTGATTAAATGCGTATCAGCTTTAACGTTGATGAGATTGACAAATAAATTAAAAAGATATATATACTTGTCATGTACTGTTTCAAAAACGTTGAAATTCAATTAAATTGCACAACAACAACAAGTACGATAGGTTTTGAAACATAATTAACATATTAGGACCAAATTGATACAATAATAAATAATTATATTGCAGACAATTAAAAATGCATTGATTAAGATAATAAATCCATAACTAAGATGATTCAAATGTTAATATTTTCATCCATTATGACCACCCAGTCTTTGTATCGTTTCCTTCTTGGTCGTGGATTTGTTTCTTCAAAGTCAATCAGATCAGTATCAAAATGTCTTAAATTTAAACGTCGTTAAGCATTATAACGTCTCAGTATGCCTAGGTTTTTATAAATGAGTATAATGTTGGGGTTTTCCGAAAATTATTGCAAAAAGTGCCCTCGTAATTAAATGTTAAAAAACCTTATTACGTTGTATCGAAAACGTTTCACTCAAAAGATCCGCAATGCTGTTACCCAAAAATTACATTCCGTGTCTATCGAGCCGTACCTTTAGCGGCGCATTAATATATAAGTGCAAGTATTGTTTTCATGTGCGGTATTCACTTTTGCAATTAATCTGATTGCTTTATATCTGAAAATGTGATGAAGTATAGCTTCACGATTATAGCTTTAAACCGAACACAATAACAGTAATCCATTCGTGTCAATGCACAAAAGTAATATCGCGAACGAAAAGCTAGCATTCGTTAAACAGCTTTTGTAAGGTATTGACAATATCGTATAAAATTTTGCATGCACCGCGGGCTGTATAATTTGTTGCAATTTTATTTCGCACAATACACCCGTGAAGAGCAATTTGTAGCATTGCTAGGTGTATCTAAGTATTATGAATATACAAAATTTATATAAAAGTCTGCATATATACATTAATAACAGTGATTCAGCTTAGTGATTCAATTTTCAGTCTTCTTTTCTTGATATATGGTGTTCCCATTTTTGAGATGCGTCGAAAAATTCATAAAGATAAAATTCAGGAACAAGAATTGAATAGATTTTTAAAGTATGTAACAATCGATGAGACTCAACGAATATTTTCTCACAAGTAAGAACATTACTTTACAAGTGTATGTCCTATTGATAAATATATAAAAAATATATATCCAAGAAATGGATTAATAAAATGCACAAGTGTCTGCCGTGAAACAATGGCGAAAAATTTTAAGGAGAGACAAGTCTACTTGAAAGTTCGTTTTAACGCTTCGCCACCCACTCCACACTAAACTGCATCTTAAATTTGAGTTAGACCAAGTACAAAATAATACGAAGACATCGAATACACACACCATATACCTACACTTTTCGATCCAATAATGTGGGAAGATTTGTGGCGTGCTGTAAAGTTTAACCACCTCACCGTTCATCATCACCACATTGTAATTTGCAAGACCTTGGCGTTTAATATCATCTACAGTTTATTAAAAAATAATCTCCGCTTCAGCATATTATTCCTAGCAATAAGCCATACCAATACTTTACTTCATTCATTAATTTCAATAATTTTCAATAATTTACGTTCATGCTATGTAGTTCACTCATTAGTTACGCTACTGAAAAACTAGTTACCATACAATTTAGTACCAGTGTATTACGTTCAGTAATTATTTGTACGAAATGCAAAACTGCCTAACTTGAGGCAGAAGTCCACGAGAGCTCACGAGTGGCCAATAAATAACAAATCAGTCACAGCACAATGGGAACATTCCTCAGCGCCAAGAAGCTAAAGTTGGCCGCAGTTCAGGGGAAGTTCCCGCTCGACCCCGGACGCGGCCTGGTAAGTAACTGTGTAATAGAACGTGCATAACTTATAAAAATGTTTCAAACTTACGAAGTTGTGCCGCGAAGTACTGATGTGCTTTACAAACAAAAAAGCTGAGTCCTGCATAGTTGTGCAATTATTAAATAATAGTGCCAGGTCTTTTACAGGATAGGTAGAGTGCTAAATACTTGTATATGATATTGATATATGATGTATATTTACCTGGCGTATACGTATATGTAGATGTATAATAATAATTATCATGATTTTTACACGTTAACTACGTTTTACAGAGCCCTCGTGTTCACATGTTTGGATATCAGTGTTTTTTTACGGTTTGAATAATAGACTAAATATTTATAGTAAAAATATTTGAATCGTAAAATATTCAATTCATAGGCATCGTGTGTTCCGCCGCTATCATTAACATTTATAGCCTAAGCGAAAATTTAGTTTTACTGCCACTATTTGTAACAGCTGCCAAATGCGTGTATAAAAATATCAGAATATCGTTTAATAGTAGTTATTAAGGCAATTTTGTGTACAACGTAAAAATACGTCCCACTCCCACGTATCGACAGTTACGTTTACGTAGTCTCTATGGAACAGGCGGTGAGTGTTTTGCCATCATACAACGGGCACATATGCAGACTCCCAGCCTCTACTGGAAACTTTAATTTAATAGTGCTCGACCCGGGATTTGAACCCAGGACCTCTTGATCGGCAGTCGCGCTTGCAACTAACTCGACCCACGAGGCAGTCAATTCAAGGCAGGCAGTCAGCACATGGATTTTGTATATGTTATGCAAATTCAGATTTAACATTTATATTGCATGCTTTAATTATAAATTTTACTTAAACGATTATAGAAATATTTTTATGATATAGCAGTGATAAATAGGTGTCAGAGTCACTTAATGAAGTGGTTACTATGATATACATGTAGGGCTAAAATATGTATGTTGTTGAAAAAGAAGAATATAGGCACTATATGAGTTTTTCCATATAGTGAAGTATAGACAGAACGGTACAGAAATATGTATAGGATGTACAGGATAAAAATAATTTCATACAGCTTAATAGGCTTTAAGTTTTTAGTCATATATAAAACATCACTTTGAATAATGAATATATTTACATGTGAAAGACCGTGGCGTTAATTATTAGAAATCATTCTGAGAGGAGACCCGTCCAATCGTGGAGCAATAAAAGTGTAGATGGTAATGATAATTTTGATGATCAATAGCTATCTGCAGGATAAATGAGCAGTTACTTACCTCGTAGCATCCATGTTCACATTTGGAGATGAAATATTCAACCAAATACATCGGCCTGAAGCCCTTGCCCGTATATTGCGGCGAAACCGGATGAGACTGAAAATTGCTTTAATAGAAGAGTAGCGAAAAAATTAATATTTCACAGCACATATGCGATTAATTTCGAAAACGTCGTAATATAATTTGTTTGTATTTTTGTGTAAATATAATTGTTTGTGTCGTAGAAATTGTAACAAACATCTTTTATACGGAGTGCTACGAAAGATAAACGTTATCCGTACGATGATTATCAAGCCTTTTATCATTCCACTGAATTATTCCACTGATTCCATTATCATTTTATCATTTTAAAGAGAACGTGAAAGTCTGTTTTCTTTAAAGTACTATTTGAAAAACCAATTAAGAAAAGATGCCTGTTATAATTGTAATGAAAACTGAAAACTGTAAATGCCTTTGTCCTGGTTTCGAGTGATTCAGTTGCGCTGTTTTTAGTAACTTTCGTTATTGCTGTAGGCAAAGATAGGTTACTACTCAGGAAAGGTACCTCGGATTAATTGAAGTTACGTAAAATTTTTGAGAGGTTGGATTTAAAGGGTTTTATTATTTAAAAATACGGTGCAGTGAATAATTGCAGTGCATGTTATAATTCTTTTTTTAGTATCACACGCGATTTAAATTAATAGTCATAATAATAATAATAATCATCAGCTTATTGTAGTCCAGTGCTGTACATAGTCTTCCGCTGAGGGGTTATGCCCATAATCGCCACGCTGGACATCTGGGTGGGGATCGCAGAACACAGCCTCTTGCACCGCCTACGCTGTTGGCTATAGGCGTCCAGAGCATGTAGCTGTGCCTAGGCAGACCGCGCCGTATCGCGATCTGCGAACGCCGGGTTTAATCGCCTCTTACGACACCCTGTATCCTGACACGGGGTCGGGGATTGTATTCTTGCTCCGCTCCGACACGGCCCGACAAATAAATAAATAACCTACTTATGACGCAAGATGTTTAATTATAAATTGTATATAATATTATAACGCCTTTTGTCCATACCTCGGTAGCCTTGGGAAGGCAGTGAGCAAATGATTAAGCGAGACAAAAAAAAAATGCACGAACTACATAAACAGGTATTAAGCGAATTTGTGTTTCATTCAGCAGCCCTCCAATTAAACCTTGATGAAAAGCTCCAACACCATAACGCTTTAATTTCCGAAATTAATTGCTCCCCAAAGCCTAGACCAAATGTACGTATTCAATTCTTTTACGTTTTATTACAGTTTGGCTCTTGTAATGCACAAGCATATTTTGCTAGCGTACGAGTGATGTAGGCAGCAGTAGTCCTATTTAAGATATGTAGGTATAGAAATAAGCGTCCTTTTAATTTTGTTGTAACCTAAGGGTACCTACCGTAGTATGGCAGTCACGATTCTAAGTTTTTATAAAAATATCATGACTTTAATATGATTGATATGATACATACATATGTGTGTAACGTAACATCACGCCTGTAATACCCGATGAGGCAGGCAGAGAAATGTAGAACACTCCCACGTTTCATCAGTTACGTTTACGTCCCACTTTGGAATAGGTGGTAAGCCTATTGCCATACAACGGGCTCATATCCAGACTTCGAGCCAATACTAGAAAATCTAAATTAGAAAAATTTTGTAGTGCCCGACCCGGGAATTAAACCCAGGACCTCCTGACCGGCAGTCGAACTTGCAACCAACACGACCAACGAGGCAGTCAACATACTCGTATATGTATGCATTTCAGAAATGAAAAATGTATTTCATATAAGTTTTTTTAAAAAAACCATTCGTCTTAATGAAGATATGCTGAGATCTATATACGTACATACCTTGTTTTGAGTAAATTTGAGTCATCTTTGTGTAAGGGAATAACACTGTAGCAGATATAATCTTAAGAATGTTTCATATTGAATACGCTTATGTATCACTTCAACAGACTTGGCCCGTTTTTACGCTCGTGTATATGACGGGATTTTATGACGAGAAGTTTAGTTAGTTGTTACTGAACTGTTGTTGCATTAAAGCGAGCAACAAGCGTGGTACTCTGTCACTTAGGTACGAGTGTTGGGGTGCGCATTCAACCAGTGACGTCACTTTGCATGCTCCGAGCGTTAGCACTTCAGTGTTTTTAGAAAAATGTAACGCCTACTATTCAAAAAGATTACGGTACCGGTAGCTACAGGTTATATTTTAGAATTTTAACAGTTATTCTAGCTAAAATTAAAACATAGTGTTTGTATATAGAACGTTTACGATGCTGTACATAGCATCTAAATTATCTTTATAATGCATTAGAAAAACAGAGGAGGAATTAGTACATTTGTTTTAGAAAGTCACCAGTCTTATATTATAGAAAAATTTCCTTCATCAAAATATTTCTATTTTATACGTAATATTGATAACCAAAATGACATCTTTAACACAGTGGTACTTCACCAGTTTAATTTCACCATACATTATCGAAGGTAGCATTTACTACAGAAAAAAATAATTTCAGTATCTATATGTTCATATAGGTATGGTTAAGCCTACAACCCGGGGCAGGAGTTGCGAGGTTTTAAATTTCAATTTGAGCGGATTGTGAACGTTTCGAGGCACAGACAAAGCCTAACTCCTGGCTTACGCTTGATCTCAAGTGCAAGCACTCATTTTAATTTTTTTTATAGTTACTATGGAGCCTTAACAATGCTAGGCAGTATGAATATTTCTGTACCAGATGATGATAGGCGATAATTATCTTTTGTTCGCTTTGTAATCGTTTTCAGGCAATGAGAGAATGGCGTATTTGTTTGGTAAAATGTAATAATGTATTTGGGAAGGTCACTGCATAATATGTAGTACTAGTTATTTCTTTTAATAAAGTAGAAAGAAATACATTTAGTGTAGGTACGTGGCTATTAGGCGAGCTCGGCTTTGTCCGCAGTAATTCTTTGATAAGATAATGAGGGCTGGAAAAAGCTGAGGTCCTTTTGGGAATTGGTGGTAAAAAAGAAAATTTCGGATTACTTTAAGAGCGCAATTTTGGACACTAATGAGATTTAGGTGATGTCACATAAGCATACTTTGTCGGAGAGAGAAAAAATGTTTTCTCTTCAACTTGACCTGATACGACTTTACTAATATAATATATTACGCATTTAATAGTTGGCATATCTTTCTTTTTTTAATGTTTTTTACTACTCTTTTTCAGAGAAACATAAGTATAATTTATAGTATAAATATAATTAAATCAGTACCCATTTTATTAATATAATTGAAAGGAGATTCGTATACAACACAGTTTTACGTTACCGTTGTCGTATTTTAAAAATATCTATTTAAGTAGTACGTATATATGTAGTTTATCACTGTCTTGTCACCATATCACAGACTCTCTTGACCCTAACTTTGGGGTCGTGTGTGGACATGTCCCAGGATATTGTTATTATTACATTATAAGGAACCTTTCGCGGATTTAAACAACAGTATTATTTATTTCGTAATACTTAAATCCGAAAGTCCTGTGAGTTATTTGGTCCGTAGCTTTTACGTTCAACAGACAGGAAATCTATTCAATGAAAAGTACATTTCTCAAACATACCTTGGTATATATTAGAAAAGAAAATATTTTCTTCTAGTTTTACTATCTCATTTTAATACTTTTACAACCAGTATTATTACTCAGTACTTATTAACAGTATTAGACTGCCTCGTTGGTCGTGTTGGTTGCAAGTGCGACTGCCGAACGGGAGGTCCTGGGTTCGATTCCTGGGTTCGGTCGGGCACTACTAAATTTTCTAATTTAGATTTTCTAGCGGTGGCTCGGAGTCTAGCTTTGTGCCCGGTGTATGGCAATAGGCTCACCACTTATTCCATGTGTGGGAATTAAAAAAGTAAGCGGTGAATCGGGGGAGTGTTCTAGAATGCTCTGCCTACCTCTTCGGGGATTACAGGCGTGATGTTACAACCAGTATTAATTCTAATTACAAGCGGCAGACCACAGTAATAACCGAGAACAAAACAACATTTGAAACTTGAAACGTCGTGCCTAATTAACTCACTCGTCCCGCTCCCTCGGCTTTTTCAACAGTGACAACAACACTGCCTACAGCTGAAATGAATTTTTCATGACTCTAATGAAGTCATTATCTTGTGCCTGTTTTGTAGTTTTCAGCGAACGGGGCAAAGGAGGAGCGATAAAAATAGGAGAAAAAAAAACAGATCATGTCACTTGATACGCGACAGTCTGCTCTTCAGACAATGGGCCTCTCTAATACCCGTATCGTGAACGCTGCGCAATACAGATGTTCGTGAACTCGTAAACAGTACGCTATGTAAATTAATTTATTCGCTAATAATATGTAGAGTGTAATGCATGTAGAATGTTCCATATTTAAATCTTATGGATGTTGCAAATGCACGCGAATTCATTATCGTCATCAATGCTAACTAGACTAAGTAACTTATATTTGCAGTTATACCCACATTCCTACACGAATTGGTTGCAGGTGACTATGGGCGACAGCTGGCGTTTGACACTGCTAAATGGTGGTTTGATACTGATTCAATTAATCTAATAATAATTGTTTACGTACCTAGTTTATAATTTGAGAAACATTGCAAAACAAGATAGAACTAATCGGATGTCGAGCGTGTACACTGAGCAATTAAAACAAAAAAAATACAACTGTCACGAAGCTGGTAACACTTATAATTGTTATGCTGCTTAATTGGGGAAATACAGCAGTGATGCCTGAACACGATATCGTAGCTCAACTATGTATATCTATGTATATGTTAGAAATTTGCTCATCAATGCTCTGTTACTTTGATATATTGAAAAGCGCATTTATCTAACCACATGTTTACACGCGAGTCGCATTAAACTTAAAAATAAAGCGGCAAAATATGGGGGGTCGCATTATACCATTTTATACTTCAATATTAACAAAGCGAGTTGCGACCTTTATAATCTTATTAGAAGCAAAAATCACAAGCAAGCTAATTAAAGTTTTTATATTTCATGTACGTCTGTGTTGCCCTTTGTATATCTGCTTTGTTAAATTCGCACGAGTGATGCCGCAGGCTTGTTAGAAGATAAATAGGGAATAAGATGTACGATGACGTTATTGTCAGATGTTGTAATGATGTGAAATATGAGACGTGATGTGTACGTACCTACGTAAGTAGGTATTTTCAAAACTGAATTTAAAATACATGGTGCTGTAAGCTTGTGTAGATCTTCTAGAATCAAAGTTAGAAGAAACCAATAGCGCCCGACACGGGGCTTGAGTCCAGGAGCTCTCGATCGGCAGTTACGCTTGCAGCCAACACGACCAACGAGACAGTATTAGGTATTCATTAGTCAAATTAATGAATACGTATGTATTCATTAGTCAAATTAATGAATACGTATGTATTCATTAGTCAAATGAATGAGTACATGTTTTTTTTTGGCTGCTTTAAACGATTTTCCAATTAACACTATTTTATACAAACTTCCGGTGGCGCCACAATTTTTGGTGTAGAATAAAAATGAAGTAATACTCGTAATGACACCATAACATCTACATTCAATATTAGATATGAATATGAAAAAGCATATATTGTCCAAATACAACATTTACATATGAGTCCCGATAGATAGCATTTGTGATGGCAGTTTAAATAATAATATTTGTAAATATACTCAAAATAAGTAAGAAATAGTATATAGTCGCACGAAAGCACTGAAAGCAAATGAATGTGCAACTATAGGTACTTACATTTTATCAGAACCTATCTCTTGTTAAGAAACAATGCAGAAGATGTTTTAAATTTGTATTTTCTTAAGAGCATGCAGTATCGTAAGTGGGCTCTACAGATTCTGGGCAGCTTGAACCTACGTTAAACAAACACCTCTACTCGTTTTAAAAGTGCACGTCGAGTAAAGAAGAGAATGTCAGACGGAAGCGTTAACAAGGAAATATTGTTGAGTACCTTGATGAAACGTACGGAAATCAAGCTAGGTATACTTTAAACAGGTATTTGATCGTTGAACTAAAGGGTTATAACTACATATTATATTCAATTACCTCATTTGAATTTTGATAAATTCTTTTTGAAACTTATAACTAGTGTGTTGCTATTCGTTGAAGAACAGATTCAATTGTGTCACCAACATTTGAACGAAAAATTGTAATAAGTACTTAGCTTAGTCGCCGTCAACTTCACTTAAGAATTTTCACTATTTCTTTAAGTAACTTATTTCTTATACGTGACACATTTATATAAATTGTTACATGAGTTTAAAACGGAAAGATTGAGTAATCCGAATGGGTGAAGTATCATTGTTCCCAGGACACTGATCTGTCACGGTGAAGTCCGTGTGGATAAAATAATGGTTCCTCACAACTGCAACTGCTACTCCCAAGTCGGTGTCTTACTTAATCCTTTCTTTGATAAACTAACCTAATTTAGAATGTATTGATAGCATGTTCGCGCCTCATATACTTGGCCGCTCTGTTGGCTTGCTTACTTGCATGCTCGCTCGCTTGTTTACTTGCTTAATTGATTGCTTGCTCGCTGGTTTCATGCTTACTTATTTGCTTGACTGCTAACGCATTGATTGCTTGCTCCCTTGCTAACATGTGGGCTCGCTTGTTGCTATCACTAACGCGCCGAATCGTTCCACGCCACCGTTAGAAGAGGCTTATTGAATTATTAAATGGTTGCCTAGCGCGTAACATTATTTGTGCATTTCGACGCGTCGACGCTCCCATATCCGCCGACTTTAGACCTTCTCATGAACATCGGAACGTGAGATGGCTACCGATGGATTAAGATTGGTCAGATTTCAAAACGCGTTTGATATTCAAATGTTCGTAATGCAGTATGAAAGTTACTGTTGTAAAGCAATCTAAAAGTGTATCTCGGATTCCATCATTATCTACAATATATTTATGTAAGTCTCATAATATTTATGGATGTTTTGAAAACATATTATAAGGAGAAAAGGACGGTCAACAGCGCGATCTGGCACGACAGAGGCGAACACGTGTTGTTTATCTCTGAAATGATTATGAACCATTGCTCAGGTGTTCTAAGCAATTGTTATAAACGAATATAGGTAAAAGAGCGATAGGCATAAGAATACTCTGGGTTGTGTTTTTGTTGATATAGGACGTCTTGCTGTCCGTTCATATTAAGATCTAGTTTAATTCTCTTGCGAGTGGAATCTCTACCCGTTTGTGTAGCCAAAAGCGCTTATAAGATTTAAGTAATTGTCTAATACTGACCTTCATGTCTGTATTTCGTTATTTAAATAAAATGTTATTGTGGTGATCGATTTAGATCTACTTTTTATTTCATTTCTACAGCTGGTTCCTAAAAATATATATATTAAAATGTAGGCATATAATTTACTATATTCATATGTATACGTATTGTATTTGTTTTAAAAGTGAATAGTTTCTTAGCTTTCCAAATTGTTTTATTTAAAATAATTATTTTATTGAGGTATAATTGATAATTCATGTAACTGTATATTTTTAAATTATTTCATAGTTAAAATACTCGTATAGATGATCTATGTGTACATGCATACATTTATTTTTTATATACATTCATTTATCAGCCAAGAAAATAATGTATTTGCGAGATGGAAACAGATCATTATGACTCGCAGGCTTCAAGCAAGTAAGCCAGAAACGGCAAATGGTCTGAGATAATATGATCTCACAAACAATGAATAAAGCTCCTCATTTATCTTAGGAACCACAGAGGGAAAAATTATAACCGTTATGTTCTTGTGAAGAATTAAAGATTTGGGAGACAATAAATGGTAACAAATTGTGTTGAATTTTTTTTTTATATTTAATACTTAACATCACGTCTGTAAACCCCGAAGAGGTAGGTAAAGTAGTCTAGTACACTCCCACGTTTAACCAGTTACGCTTACGTCCCACTATAGAATAGGTGGTGTGTCTATTACCTAATTGCCATATGCCGGGCATATATCCAGACTCCGAGCCACTAGTAGGAAATGTATGTTTGAAAAATCCCACAGTCCTAAAATATCAACAGGTAACTGAGAACGAATTTGTATATACATACAAGAGCACTGCATTTTTTTTATTATAAGTTTCAATGTTGATGTTTCAGTATAATTATTATGAACGAACCTACTCAGAATCGTACTACGGTGTTGCCTCAGAAATAACTGTGGTGTTTTTATTTCCGTAATGTAATGGGAGATTTGTAAAATTTTCAAATTTATGATTAGTGTAGCTGATATTACCATATATACACAGAGTTTCTAATCATATAAGCAGAGCCAAACAGAAATGAACTGCGCCTAACAAAATTATAGACACGGATATTAGTTTAAGATTCATGCCGAAGTTCGTAATGCAAACATAATTACCGAAAACTGTTATTGTTGTTATCCGGGCATAAATTGAATTGTTGCTCAAGTTTATTCAGACGAGGTTACTAGACTCAATCGGGGTCTTGATTAAACTAAACAATGTTGTTGCTTTACAATTATTCACGATAGGCCCCCCATACAGGTGCTTGTCATATCTCTGAATATAAGCGAATGTTGAATACGAAGACTGGGTTTATTATTAACCAATCAATAAGATTCTTATATTTTCGTATCCAGAGTCTGGTTTTGAGAAAGCGATGGTGGTAAGATTATTTTTTGTTATTTATTATTCTGACTCTGTTTTACAGTCAGTGTTGCCCGGTCAAAAGGTTTCCATTTAGTCGCTTGCTAGTGGATTCGATGAAAAGATTGTTTATATATTTTGGTACATATGTACAGGAAGGAAACAATGTGGCTTCGTCGTTTGAATATATAATATATACCTAATATAAGTTGAATATATAATATAAGTTGAATATATAATATAAGTATCAATATTTCTTTATGAGCTGTCTCAAGATGGGTATCGTTATAACATTATCTGGTATGTTTTTTATACATATAGAGTAAAGAGTTGTATGTTTTTTATACATATGTTCAATGAGTTATCAGTACAATGGAATTCAATTGTCCACTCCGAGATCCTGAGTTCATACTCTCGCGTGCAATTTTTGTATTAAAAAAATTTACATTTTTTATTTAAATTATACAACTACGAATATATCTAACAATCGTTAGATTGCTTAACAAATTATTTAACCAAATGTTATATTGGCTTCTATTCCAAGTTGTTTAACTACCTCTAACAAATCTTTCACCAGCTTTCATTATTTTATTACTGCATTTTTTTGGGATTGTGACAAATACGCGACCTAAATAATTTTCATCCGTCCTGTTAATTAATTATATTTTACCGCGTAATATTTCAGAGCAGTGTGTTTTTGCAAACTAAATTGCTAAAGTAGTTACAATGAAAGCAAGTTAAAACAAAACTTTATTCGGTAATTATCAATTGTGATTTGGTATTCCATTTATATTTATATAACGTATAGTTCCGGCCGGTAATTTACATACAGCTTAAGAAAGCCCCAAAATTTTCAATTAGAACTTCATCAATTGTTAGCTTTGGTAATAATTAAATAACAGGAAATTGCTAATAAACTCGCGCTATTATTGAAGTTATTAAAACTGTTTTGTTATGCTCGGAGCACACAAATAACAGGTAGGTACCTACATATGTATATCTCTGAGGAATTTCTCCATCCACTTTCACTAAAGGAAGCGTGTTCATCTAAGTACTTATTTCGGGTTATTTAAAAACAAATTTGCTAATATGTAGATTTCTAAGAAAAATATATGGAATTTTTGAGAACTTTCCGATTGTGATCTAAAACAAAAATTTTATCTGTGTTCTGCATTTTATTGAAGGAAAGGATATGAGAAAGATGGGATAAATGTTTATTCACATACAACACTCAGCACAAACTGAACATGAAATTTAAGTTTCGTATTCATATTTCTAATTCTAATTACTCAATACCTGTCCTTTTTTTTTTTTTTTTTTTTTTTCGTCAGGAAAATGCTTTATGCATCCCCCCGAACTCGGGGGAGCCCGATGGGTATGTGGGACCCCAAAGGGAAGAAGACTACCCACTAAAAACCTGACGGTGGGCCACTCTGGCATTGTGGGGGG
>DWFO01002049.1:0-14423 GCA_018246595.1 Mimoniades nurscia nurscia | reverse complement strand
AAATGAATGGTACAGTAAAATGTTATTATACTGCCACGCCTATAGAATATAGGCGTGGCAGTATAATAACATTTTACTGTACGCGATAGGCAGTGCCAAATATAAATATTCTTACAGACATAAGGTAAGGTAAAAGTTGAGTAGGTAAGGACGGACAGGTTAAATTATTTAATATCCATAACATTATTTGCTATCAATGAAATGTTTGCAGTAAGCTGTCACTCAGCTGGCTCACCTTGTATTCTCGTCGGTAGACCGGTACCTCGTTGCGAGTTGTACCGCTAAATTGCATTTTGAACCGCTGTCACTCGCGAACACATGTGTGTCGCCAGGCACCTAAATTGACTTTTTACCTTTGACATGTGTTTGACAAGTAGTGTGAATTTGTATTGAATAGTGGTCGAGCTATTGAATTTTCTTTTTCACTCTATAATGTAATAATTTTATGCGCCTGTTTAACGCACTCAAAGAAGTTTTGAAGTTATACTTGATCGTATTTAATAGACATTCATTTGTCATTGTGACGTATCTTGATTGTGCGTGACTGTCCCCATGTTATGCCAATGTCATCGGCTCAAAATTGTATACTCGTTATAAATTAAGTTTAACCTGCGAGTATGTACGGTGAAACTTAAATTTTATGGTTATAACGAGACCTACAAAACTTCAAAGGGATCAACAAGAACAAGAGACATCATTAAAATTTTGAATATAAATATAAGGAACGTGAAAAAATATTCTTTATGCAATTTGGAATGAAAAGCGCTGTTTATTTCAACATAATAAGACGGTTTTTTTGTATATAATACGCTTTTGGTAATAATTCAGTAGGAGTATTAATAGTGTAATAAGAGTTTAAAAGTCTATGTATAAAATGTATAAAATGCAAATCTGTATAAAATTTTTACTAAGCACATACATTTGTTGAAACAAGGTAAGGTTAGCCACTTACAAGTTTAAATAAAATAGGCAGTTCAGATTACAAAATTGTATCAAATATAACAAAAAATGAAAACAAATCTCGCAACAATATTTTTCCATTTTCCGTAAAGCAAATAACCTCCCAGAATAGATTTATTGTATGACACCACTATATTCGTAAAGTAGATGTTTCCTTCGCGCGATTTTCCGGAACATTAAACTTCGGTAGTGGGTGCGAAAGAAGGACACATAGATTTTATCATGCGGCAGATCCGACAAAAACACTAACTTGGCTATTCTGTTCATACCCATTTTTACACCATTATAGTTATTCCCATATAAATATTTTCATTATATAGATTTGTGCCCGGTATATGGTAATTGATTCACCCTCTAAACCATGTTGAAACGTAGCACGCAACAGGTAAACCTTGGGAGAATATTATAATTAACTGTCAACAGAGGCCTGAGCGTAAAAAATGATTTATTTATGTAAGCTTTTTACACTGCAAAATGTTAATATTACTTAGTTTACAATTCATCTTGCCATGAGCTGGAGTAATACGACTTAAAGTGTCCAGTGAAAGTCAAAAGTTCCCTTAGGCACCAAAACACTCATGCGCTGAATATAACTCACATCAAGTGAATGTACGTAATTGTACATACAATCTAAGAACAAGAGATGTAAAATACTTGTATATTCGTAGATAGATGTTAAGCGTAGAGTGAAGTTAAACGTGACAGGTTTAAACGGAGCGACTTCACTGCGTTGGCGCGACGCCAGCCCCCATTTGATCCGTATTTACGCTTTGTTCACACGACGTACCCGCAATTAGACTAAATGAAAACAAAATAAAGCTGCCCGTTGGTGGTGTGCTTAGCGTGAAAGGAACTGACTCCGTACATAACATTATGCCCGTATTACCACGAGAGGGCAGGCAGAGAAGTGTAACACATTCCCATTCATCCGTTATCTTGTACATACATGCCATCATGGAGTAGAGGGTACGCTGAGCACAATTACAGACTACAAGTTACTACAAGGAATTTCAAGTTAGAAAATCCCAATAGTAACCGACCCAGGGATAGAATTCAGACACTCTTCATCAACATTCGGCTAACGGGGCAGTCCATTTCAATTCATTTCTCGTACTTTATCGCGCTCAAAACCATGTAGAAATAGAGCAATAATAATATTTCTCGGTGTTCCGCTCAGACGGCTGTCCGGCGTGTCGCTCTTACGCGTCCGGTTTGTTATTTGTTTTGCTATTGTTCTGATATTTTAGAAACTATTTGATCATAAATGTATGTAAGCGTCGGTTTTATTGCATTTTTAATTTTAAGTAAGTTCGTTTTATGTGGGTGTAGAAATAAAGTCTCATTTTTTCACGTGTACATACAAGTACATGCACGTATGTACTTTTATAAACATTATCACCATCTTCGGCCTGTTTAAGATTTGTTGGTCACAATCCCCACGCTGCGCACTCGGCTTATGTAACATGAATCATAAACAAAAATTAAGAATGTATAATTAAATATTAAAAGCAATGAAATTAAATTGTAAATTATTATTGTTGGTAATAAATAGTGGGACATAGTGGGACGTAAACGTAACCGGTCAAACGTGGGAGTGTTCTGCATTCCTCTGCCTATCTCTTCGGGGATTACAGGCGTGAACGTGTTACGTTTTATTGCTGGTAAAATGTATAAAATAATAATGTTGTACGTTGTCTAAAATATACAATTTTTTAAATAACTTTCAGTGTTTTTATTGCTTTAATGAGCGAAAGTTCCGTTTTAATTATTAATCTATTTTGTCATTATAATATTTTATATGCATACGTGATTTTTTACTTATATACATCCAAACTATAAGTGAGTTTGGAAGTCGTTGGAGTGAATTGAACGTGTTGGTGAAAGCAATGGTATATTATGTAATTGTTATATTTATAGCTTATTATATAATTTGTTTCCATACGGACTGTTTTAGTATTTAAAAAAATATATTAAAACAATTACATAGTAGAAACAGCTTTTATACTCGTTGCATATCGGTACATTACGAACACCGTCAACAAAAAAACAAACCATTCGGGTTTATTTCATTACGTGATGAATGCGCCACAAACTGTTGAAACGTACAGGGAAGTCTGGTAGTTGCTTTTGAACGCGCTAAGCGGTTCTTTCTCAATAAGACCGCAGCGACACTGGCATCAAAAGCTGCCATCCGTAGAAAAGCTAAATGGAACTTTCAAAACGGGTTACCTGCATATGTAGTTACGAGGCGATATTTATTTTTATCATCTGCATTCCCCTAAACGTGCAAAAGCAAAAAACAAAAGTTACGTTTAAATTATGTTGAGTGTCGTGGTGTTTTCGTTATGTACCTAAATTTTGTTCCGTGCAAAATTTTACAGCGCAAACGATTTAACGGTTTAGTAGTAAATTGGTTTATTTAAATGTTTTGAAATTAAAATGGTTCACATGAAGAAATACAATATGTTATTCGTAGCGGTGCATGCGATAAATTTATTTATAAAAATTGGTCGTCTAATGATTTTAAATTACCAGTTGTGAATTTTTGTGCCACGTTTATAGCAGAATAAGTGATACATTGTAAATCACTATCGTTTTAAATAATCTTCTTCGTCATCATTCACTATTTAGTTGTAAGAAAGAAAGAAATGTAAGAAAATCTTGATACTGCACATTTTAAGTAACTCGTATAAACTCTGGTTATCGTCAGACGTACTAAGAACAAGCATGTTATAACATACGTACATCTTGAATTTATTTGTTATTTCTTGATGTCAGTTGAAATAAAAAATATATACCTATCTATTATGTTATGTATATAAATAAATTAATTTTTTAATTTCTTAATTTCCATTGTGGGACTTAAAAGTAACTGGTGAAACTTGGGAATGTTTCTACATTCCTCTGTCTACCTCTTCGGGGATTAGGTACAGGCGTGAAGTTATTTTTTTTAATTAATTTTTTATAAGTACTAAGTTCTATGAGTATTTACAAAAACGATTGTCATCACTAAAATGGTATTTCATTTTAGACGTTCGTCTAGTTGTAATAAAAAATCTTGTAACAAATACGACGTTTCGATATGTAAGCCGTTAGATGTTTCTAGACGTTTCGATGTGCAGAACGCAACATGGACATAAATACACAGTGGTGTTAAGATGCAATTGTGCACAATAACGGTTTGCGACGCGACGTCCTCGGTTTTCAATTTGCAACGTTATCTCTGGCGCGCCGGAAAGCCCACAGGAGATATAATGTGCGTCGTTGCTACAAGCTACCGTGTGGGTAAGCATTCGCTATGGAATTTGCCAATATCTAGCTTCGACGTTGCTATTAAGTGAGCGTACCTTAGAGAGTTTGAAAATGTAAATAAACTACTTAATATGAACAGAGTGACAGATGTGGAGGAACGTAAGTTTAACGACAAAGGTATTTGGTTATCGGTGCTGTCTCGCTACTCCGATATTGAAAATAAATATTTATTGGACCGTGATGAATGTAGAAAATGCAGGTTAGGTCTGTAAGATCAGATATGTTTGACATTCGGCGCTCTTTGCCTACCCTGCATAGAGAATGGCGTGAGTTTCAATATTTATAAAAATATATTTTATCGGTTTGTAGCTGTGTTTAAATGGACGTCGGATATTATATCGCGGAACAGTTTCAATATATTGTTATTGATCTATTCAATATCAATCGTGTCGATATAGACTTCATAGCGCAGCTCGGTACGAACGGACGCAGCGTATATCAATGTTTGAACGTTGATCGAATTGTAGAAAGCGCAATATCCGGTGTACGATATTTACATCTGCTCTACGATTTTGAATTTAAAATACGAGAATATAAGATACTGTGTTTAAATTTAGTCAGAAAAATAAGCTACTGAAAAATGTCTGACAAGTAAACTATTGCGAATTTTTATCGTCGGACTCGTGGTCGAACAAAATAGCCGTATGAAGCCAAGTAATGGTTAAAAGATAGATAACATGAGAAGATAGAATGATGAATTTATAATTTTAGATATCTAATACTCCAAGGAGATCGCAAGTAATAGCACGGAATAAAATTGCATACATCATACATACATTTACAAGATACATAGACCGTGTGGATGTATGTTGTAGGTCACGCCGCTGTTATAGGTATTTTAATATCCCTGGCGCGGCAGTTCAGCTGCCGTTCACTAATTCTGTTAATGTATCACTTACGTGTCCAGTCTATATTAGTGGAGCAACGAGTAGAATTTAATATACTCGTGGTTCAGTTTGGTCAATAATTGTATTGTACAAAAAACTCTACCGATGCGTAAGTTTATATATTTATATATGTATATCGATGCTTGTGTTTCTTTTGTTATTATCTTTCGCAGGTTTCTAAATTTGATCTATAATTATGATTTACTCTCCGTTCCTGACGCTGCTTACAACTAATTAGATAGATACAAACCAAAATATAAGTGAAATCTCAAAAATGCGACTCCATGTTTGACTGAAAATAGCTAGAAAACTCATATCTACGTTCAAATTTATCCATACCTTGCGATTACTAACTTATATTAAGTACTTTGACTGTTTGGTAATTACTTCATATGAATATTTCCCTTTTAATATAGATAAGTAATCCGAGTAAGCCAATAGGCCTGCAGTCTAAAACTAATGTTAACGTTTCCGCGATTTCAATATTGTAGCGCTGTTTTAGATTTCGGTCAATCGTTGCTTATTCTATTTGTACAGTGTGTATCCTCAACGTCGTGCATGTGACCGGAGTGGTTTAATGGAGTGCTACTCAGCGCTAGGCTTTTGCAATTTTAGAGCACTTTTCGTATAAATAACTCATGGATATACCATGCGAGTCGGAGTGGAGTAATGGATTTGTTAAGACCCCCACTTCTCGAAACAGCTGTTTCTAAATAATTCTTCTTGTTCTAAATGGTAATAGATCAAGATGTGTTGGGTTCATTTCCCGGCTCAGGCATTATTTAATTTTTCTTAGATTTTCTAATAGTATACGCGTCCGGTAGGCACATATTCATAATGATGTATGTATAGGTTCATCACATATTTCGTAGTGAGTCGTAAACGTAACTGGTGAAAAGTGGGAGTGTACTGCACTCCTCTGCCCACCTCTTCCGGGATTAAGGGGGATACGTTTTAATTAATCCCAAGTTCGATGTAAGTACAGCGTAGTTGTGAGCCAACGTGATGCTGGCGGCGCGCCAACTGGCCCATTCTGTAAGCCCGACACTCTTAGCTGCCCTTTCAACCAAATCTCTACTACTGTCGTTTAGCTTGCACGTTCATGAGCCCACTGACTTGGTTTAAAAATTTTAAATTTCGACATAAACCGGTTGAAACCGGTGTGCGAATGTGAAGAGAGTGATCAATGAAAAAGAGGTACGTCGCATGGCATTCGATGGCCCCTAACAACTCCACAAGGGATCTGGTGTGAAGGTGTAATGATATAACTTTTGTTTTTTTTTACTTTCAATGAATATTTTTCGATATTTTACACCATTATTTAAATCCAAGTTTATTAATCACTTACCCTTACCTTGTTCTAAAATGCAAGTAATAATTTTTATTATTGGTTTCAAGAAATTATTTTTTTTACACGAAAGCTGAGGTGCCTACAGTAATATAATTTTTTAAATAATACAAAAAGTCTTAAGTATATTTTCTGCGAATATAAAAGTAATGTACATATGTTTTGTATACCTAAGTGTAAAAGGAATGGACTATGTACTTAGATGGAAATGAATGGAAAAATCTCTTGTTAGATATACAAGGTTAGATATACATATACATATATTTTAGAGTATTTATACATATATATATATATTTACATGGGACAAAGTAGGCGATATTATTCTATTCTTATTGTGCCTCGCAATATTACACGCGTCGAAGTGCATTGAGTCTTGTTCCGGATATTGCGTTGTATACGGCTGCGCTTATCACATATGTGGGTACACGCTTCTATGGCTCCTTGGTACAATGATGGCGTCTTACGAAATACATATGTTGCTATAGCATGTTTTACTGTTATTAAATTCATTTTGTTTAATAATCCTAATTTCTAATAAATGAAAATAAAAATATAAATTAATAAATGGTGGAGGAAAAGGTAATTAAACGGTTCGTTTTCCACTAAGACTGAATCGAAAAAAAGCATGGTGACATAGACTTACTCTTAGACGTTACCATTATTAGCTATCCGTCTGTAAGTAGGTATGTGTGTATTATTGTCAGCAAATTTTGTGCACCAACCTTGCCACTTTAGGTGATCTCTCTAATTCTTCCGTCAAAAGGTTCACTGAAAAAGATCGCTAGCTAACGATAAGACCGCCTTTTTGCGTACCTACATCTTTACCTACAACGTTTTTTTTTCATTGTTTTTTTTTGGTACATAATAAAGATTATACATTGATTAACATACACATTTATATAATATGAAAATATAAACATGCGATTGAGTCGGACCCAAGATATTTTGTGTATACAAATTTGCATGTTACTTAATAGATATAACTCAATTACTCATAAATATGCTATTTTTAAAGTCGTGACACTGCGCTTCGATCCTGCGCTAGTGGCGATTGAGCATTAAACTCACCTCTGTTGACCGAATAGGCCAGATATAATTACGAGGGTGTCAGAAGTCTTTGTAACTGGGGTGCTCATACGAAGGGAGTTAGACGTACGTAGAATTACGTCAGGTCTCCAAGCTTAGCAATATGTGGTAACTGATTTGGTAACGATTAAAGCAAAAGGAAAAACAAATGCTCTGATGTTTATAGCTAAGGCATTTAAAAAGGAAATGACAGGTAAGTTGTATGGGATTTTTATCGTGTCTCGCTTGGTGCCGGATATTGCGCTGCATATGACAACGGTTCTAAGATACGAACTGCAGTAAACTGTTGTTTTTTGTATTCTACAAACACTTCAGCATAACTTCTTAATTTTGCATTCCGTACATTTCAGTGGCCTACTTTTTGTTTTGGCTTAAACGTTGTCTTCCAGAAGGAAATGAAATATTATAAGATCATTAAATAGAACCAGTTATTACATCATAAACGTACAAAACAGTGATCCAAGTAAAGTTCCCGTGACCTTTCACATAGGCAAACTTCTAACGTTTGCACCGAATTTTTCACATGAAGAACTTCTGAAGCTTCATCCATCACCGCCTTTCCCGGAGTTAGCGACAGTTGGCTTCAAAACCAACCTAGTTTTGAACAAACGTAAACTCCTACTAACTTGTTATATGTATATGTCACGTTATACATATATTCACATAAAAAACATTGTCGGTGCAGAAGTGAAGTTTCCTTTTTAATTAGTCTACGAAGTGTAGATGTCTTTTCAACGACATTTAAGAATCTTAAAGAGAAAATTTTGTGATTCTTTTAAATAAAAGCCTCGAGGCGGAGTCTTAGCAAATATTAGGTAGTTTTTATACGTGGAAGCGGCACAAGAAAAGTGTTCGCACATAAAATACGAGTCCTTCTATTAGCTAAAAGGTGAATATTTTACGTTGACACATTTCATAAATTTTATCATGTACATTTTTATTACACCTCTTGAAAGTGATAAATTGGTGTCATTTTTATATTTAAGCATTTTGCTGTTATTAATTTATTCTATGTGTGTAATGTTACACTTTCAGGCGCCGCGGTTCAATTCCTGGTGTTCACCTCCGACGGGTATAATATTATAAGTAAGAAAAAAAGTAACATCACGCCTGTAATCCCCGAAGAGGTAGGCAGAGAGGAATGTAGAACACTCCCACTTTTCACTAGTTACTTTTACGTCTCACTATGGAATAGGTGGTGAGCTTATTGCCATATACCGGGCACAAATTCAGACTCCGTGCCATTACGAGAAAATCTAAGTTAGAAAAAACCAACAGTGCCCGGAAATGGTTTTGAACGCAGGACCTTTCGAACGGCAGTCGCGCATGCATTCAACACGACCGACGAGGAAGTCATGCTATGTTAAATCTTGGTGAAATTATTTTATTCCCATGATTAGTTTTATATGGTCGCATTTAAATTTCAATTTAAATTTAATTTTAAATTTCATATGTCCGTACATCGCCTGTATAAACATAAGCACAAACTGGTTTTACAGAGCGCTTACCTGTAATGCACTCGCATAAATACATCACAATCACGTCTCGCAATTCCCGTGCATTGTTGAAAATCGCAACAGCGTTAACTAATTCGACATTTTCGGGATTGTTGATCTATTCAGTGAGTTGTTATCACTGATTGACTATGTATTCGAACTAATGTTTATACATGTTTACAACAAATCTGTGATAGCCTAGTGGTTTTTCATTTATGCCTTCGACTCCGGAGGTTCCAGGTGCCAAATCCTGGCGCGCAGTCCTTTACAAACATTGTGCATTTAAACAGCAAAAATCGCTTACTGTAAGGATGAACAACTTCAAGCTTGGGTATCTGCACATCTTGAAGCTCTCCATAATATTATCTAAGGGGCGTAAGACTGCGAAACCGTACTTGGACAGCGTAGCAGACTATCATTCAATGCTCCTATAACTCTGATCTCCATGCTAGATCTCATCTTGACAAACTTCTTCCGATGACCTACTTCTTTCGTTCCCCTTTCGACGACCGGAAATTGTCACTGGAGCGTTTGGTAACGAGGCAGTTTTAAGCATCACCTGGAAAAAATGAGTCAAATTGGACTCAGTGAGTTAAGGTGCCCTTGGGATTTTTATAGTAAACGCACTAAGAAGCATAACTAACACATGCCTGTCACTTTCAGTATAGATACTTTCAGTTTACTTTATACTTGGCTTACAATTCATTAGATGTTAAGTGGCCAATATATGTAGACTTCTCACTATTATTATTTCTCATATGAAACATTTACCAAGCCTACAACTGCGTATGATCGGAGTAATTTTACATATTTGTTAAAACTATTGTAGCGGTAGATAACCGACATACCTATATGCATATAAACATATACTTATACAGATATTTTTTTGCTCTATGACACAAGAAAAATATTTGTGCTCATCACATAAATATTTATTCTGCGTGGGAATCGAATGCATGACCTCCGGCGCAACAGTCCGGTTCACCAACCACTGCATCAACGGGCCAGCCAATTTGCTTTGGTAATTGGTTGAACATTTTTATATGATAGTATTCTTATTGTATTCAATTATTATTACGAACATCAATGTACACAGTTATTCTTCCAGAAATTTAATTAATTCTATAGCTTTGACTAAAAAACAATTCGTTATGTTAAACAATTTCATTCCACCGTTTCGCGAACAATTTTTTATGAACGCTTTGATTTACCTTTTTCATATTTCCGTTTGTATCTTTTTAAAACACTCTGTGTTGGTTCATGCTTAATTGCTTGTATCTATTTTAATAGTTGAACAAAGAGATTTCGCTTAAAAATGTTTTTATTTGTCGTACGTAAGCTGTCTCGGCGGAAACGTCTGAGAATTGTTAAATTAGAAAAACCCTACGATATTTAGACGGTTGTTTTGTTTTAAATAAGGTTTCTATGTAAACGGGTATCGGATAAACGATTTATTGTAAATCCTTCCTTATTATTTTCGACAAATTTAACATTTCTAAATGTGAATCCGCAGAAAAATACGTTAGTAGTACGCAGAACAATACGTATAATTCTGCTAACAATTCTATGGAATGGAAATGTTTTTTGATAGTCCTGTAGTGTAGATTATACCCATACCCATATTGAGACGCAGGCAAAATTGCATGAAATTTTATTGTTAAATGTTTCGTGAGTATTACACATGACTGAGAATTAAACGGCTAGACTCACGTATGTTTTTCGGGGTGGCCCGACTAGTTTCGGACCTGTATCCTTCCTCATGGGTCTCCGCCGCGACGTCGCTGCAACCGGCGGGCGCTCATGAGGAAGGACCTCGTACAGGTCCGAAACTAGTCGGGCCACCCCGAAAAACATACGTGAGTCTAGCCGTTTAATTCTCAGTCATGTGTAGACATTCGTTACAAGAAGAGATTCAAGAAATAAAATGAGACTAAATGGTACAGGCTAATTCAAAATTACTACCAAATTACCGAAAATGCTTTAACAATTGGTCTTAAACTTTGTTCCTTTGTAGAAGCTGCAATATTCTCAATTTATCCTAAAATATCGACTTACTAGTTTCGTAGCGCATTTGTAGCATAACATAACCGATTTCGTAGCAGGTTCGTAGCGGGACTACGATATTTTAAGTAAATAAATAATATCTTGGGGCTTATATTTCCATCTGATACCAAACTAGATTGAGCATATACAATTTAGATTAAATAGCTTATAAACGGATATTACGGATTATGTGTTTCTAAATACATAGTTTCATAGTAATTTATACCCAGACACAGAACAAATCCATCGTACATATTTGTGGTGATTGCAAAACAAACCCTAAACCTACACAAAACAAAACCTAAACCTCTGATTCAGCAGTTAAAATAATGAACTACCAGACCAATTATTATTAATTAGTTTTCTAATTGAACAATAGCCTAGGTCTATATAACAATTTAGACAAAACCTACAGTAAATTTTGAAATTCATACTCTGACAATACAAACGAAAAAGCGATAATGAAAATAGATTCATGAAGATTGAAGACGATTTAAAAGTCAATTTATACTACTACGAAAAAGGTCTGACGAGAGAGATGAATCGACAGTAACCAAATACATTTTGATAACATCATAAATACATTATAGTGGAGTTGAAGGCAAGAATCAAAATGACATGCTTTTACATTGTACTGTAGGCAGTACTTAGGAATTGTCAGTTGATAATTTTTTCTTAATGTAGGTACTACATCGTTGAAACACGAAACTCAGCGGTCCTGTATTTTTATTGCTTTTATGTCACTTTCTTATTACGACCTACATATCTTCACGCTTGGTCCCCTACGGGGTAAGCGGAGAACACAGAGTGACATTCATCTGTATGCTCACAGATCTGCCGCGGTTCTTCTACATTCTACTACATTTATTACGATCTCTTGTTTTTATTACGTTTTCTTAAGCTACTTTTTTTAAATTTCGTTTAGAAATGTATAGTAGTTTAATTGTAGTATAGTGTAGTTTAGAAATGTATAATATCGTATAATGGCTTATCATTGCGATTGAACAATTGTTGATTAACCTAAACCATTGAAACTGGTATTTTACGTCCTACAAACAACAGCATTTCGAGCGGAAGAAATCACTAGGTTCAGTTACTGTATTACAACTACGCCCACTACATAATCAAATATACATAAAACACAATAACTGTAAGCCAATCTGCACACACACATACAAACGCGCACACACATATTGAAGCTATGTATAATATACAATAGACTTAAGGTAATCCGCTCACATCTACGCTATCTATATACATATAATATAACGAGGCGTAAATGAGAAAAAAATTAAGCGTAGCCGCCGTATTCCCAACGGAGATCCGTACATTGTTCTCCCGCGGCACTTCGTATAGTTTCACCGTTTCATTAATCATTTTGGCAATTATTCCCGCTGGCCGGAATTTTCTCCGCTGCCTATAAAATCTGACACAATCAGCCAAATTATACCTTCTATATGAATACGTATTCAGAATTAAAATGTATATATTGTATGTAGTATGATATTGAAAGACCAATGTTCTGAAATTTACAAAGTACTAACATTTAAATGCAAAGAAATTTGGTGTAATTACAATAACAATCATGTTTACTAAAGGTGAAGAAAGTTAAAGGGCATTTCGTCCATATGATCTCCCGAGTAATTATATGGGCATATGCGTTTTTAGCATACGTAGATATACCCGTAAGCACATTCTTGTTCTAGTACGTTCACATAGTAACTTTTTAGTAGAGAAACAGGAGATCTCACAAGATTTGGTTTCTTACAATTACAGCGGGGCTCATATTAATCATATATAAATATCCACTGATAGGTACCTACTTGAAACTTTTCCATACACCACGCGCACATATGCACTCGTAGAATAGAACGAAACAAACAAAAACTATAATAAAAATATTTATACGGTTTTTTTTACGACGAGCTATAACCCGCCGGTTACACAATAATAGATTTTATTACATACAACAAACTTGATGGAAACTTTGTATGGATAGATTCTAACATTTTTACATACTTTGTCTGCTGTTAGACACAAACAGTCTCGAAGGCTGGCACACGAGTCACCGAATACTTGCGTGTGTGTATTCACATGTCAGTGTATAAAATGATTTTGCGCTACTGTCTGATGGGTTGAAAGTCGTAAATATTCTTCTGTATGTGGCTTCGCTGTAAAGTATCTTTGTCACCCGTTATGGTTGTACTTTTGAAAATTCTTGTCTTTTTACAAATACAAAGATATAACTATAAGCAGTCATAGCCCAATGATTTAGAATTCAGCTTCTCATACCGCGAGACCTGGGTTTACATACGCGCAGCTCTGTATAAAAAATGCATTTCAAAATAAAATGTCACTTGCTATAATGGCGAAAGAAAGCATTTTGAGGAACCGTGGGCGCTTTATTCTGTAACAAAGCCCGTATCCGACAGTCGAAGAATAAAAGATTTAATGATGATTATAATGCTAGTGTATCATGCCGGCTAAATATTGATTGGCAGACATTAGTACATCTTACGAGTAGGTACTTTATTGAAAATCTAAGTGGTGTAAGGTTGCAAATGTCGGACTCACGAATATCTGTTCATTAAACAAATTGTTCTCCATAATCGTTATGTAAACTTTTTGTATGCTTATGGAACGAACAAGCAGCAAGCGTATCTCGAGTAGAATAATTAATATTAATACTACGAGTATTAGTACTAAGAATATTAGTTATATTCCTTGGTTACAGGCTAGCGAGAATGGGTCTGTAATTCACATTGGTCCAGTAAATGATGTTCGAATGAGTGCTATTAGTTAGTATCATTCCTATTCGAAGTCCCGAACTTTATCTTGCAACATTTGAATATGAGCACGGATCAGTGAACCGCATAGGTTAAATTCAACGTAAAAACCCTTGCAGTACCTACCTCGCCGATACTCAGCAGAAGAAATCAATTCTGACAACCGTTGGTAGTAAATTTTCAAGTCTTTTCTTACTTTTATTGGCCCATTTGCTGATCGGTCTCCCTTGTTATAACTAGACAACAGTCGATAAACCTATCAATACAATATACATGTAGGTAAATAAATTACTAAATATTACTATAGTCAAGATGTATAGTATAATACTAGAGATAAATTATATTTATACTACCTCAACGTAACGTGCATTGTTAATCCTTAGCTATGTTGAAATTATAATTATACTAAATACATAACTTAACGTTCAAATAAAAAAAAAGTAACTTCACGCCTGTAATCCCCGAAGAGGTAGGCAGAGGAATGTAGAACACTCCCACGTTTCAC
>DWFO01002048.1:0-14424 GCA_018246595.1 Mimoniades nurscia nurscia | reverse complement strand
CATAAAAATCGAGCGCTTTTAGGTCTGGGGAACGTGCAGGCCATTCAATTAAGGCAATTCAATGCCAAAGGCAGGTAATTCAAATTGTATTTCAGAATGACGGTTGCCCGGCACACTACCGGAACATAGTACGCGAGCATCTAGACATCTGTTTCCCTAATTCATGGATTGGGAGACGTGGCCCAATTGAATTATGTCTCAAGTGTTTTTTATATAACTATCTGATATTTGCCGTATTTTGTCATATGTTTACATGTGTGTTCATAAACATGTTGTTATCAATAACTTTCAGGAGCGACTTGGATAAGATGAAGCAGTCAGTGACACTGAAGTGCAACCTGGATCTGCAGGGAAAGTACAAACTAGGTGGTCAGCTCTTGATTCTTCCAGTGCAAGGAGAAGGGAAATATAAGATTGAGCTCAGTAAGTATGGTTCTAAATAAAACTGAGTACCTATCATATATATGTTTTTTTTCAATCTTCTTCTTCTTCGTGGATAGTTGATCGTGAATAGATATAGATAGCCATCGCGATGAAAGGATTAATCGCAATTAACAGGGCACGTCGGGCAGCATATGTTATTATCCAATTGGGTAAGCTCGGCTCTATTGAAAAACATGATGGTGCAAACATATATATTGTGACGCTCATTCCCATCAAGGTAGAGTAGAGTTAAAAATTTCCACTTGCTGCTGTCATGGTACTTTTATCGGCTCATCCAGAATATATTTTGAATGTGTTGTAGGCGCAATAAATTGTCTAGAACGGAAATCATATTTTTACAGAGGATATCTTAGTAAAAGTTGTAGTCGACATAGTGACAGAGTCGGGTGAGGACGGCAAACCACATTGGCATATCAGTAAGTGGAAGCACAGCTACCAAGTGAAGGACCGCGTGCGATTCACGTTTGAGAACCTCTTCAACGGAAACAAAGCTCTAGGTAAGAAAAAATCTAATAGAATTTTGGAATTTTAATGAAGTTTGGAATACTCGGTATTCCAAACGTAATAGATTAAATCTTTACATCATTTTTTTACGTTGGTACCTACTAAGTGATTAGAGTTTTGTGCAATTCGTTTCTCTGCGCAATTCCTTGCCATTAACTATTTTCCATTAACCATTAACCATTCTTTTATTAACAATTAGGTATTACACTATTTGTAGCCTCTCGTTAATGAATTATATTCTTTGATTATCATCCAGTCCACGAGGTTTCCATCAATTCCATATTTATTATTTCTCCTTGCAGCAGTATTGTTGAGTAGGTACTTATGTTTCAACTTTGTTCGTAATATCTTTTTTGGTTTTATCGAGTTACATTTCATAATATTTTCAATTATATATTTTAAATAATAGCGGTAACTTTTACTAATTACAGCTGAACCAGTCTTGAAATTCGCGAATGAAAATTGGAAAGAAGTAATGCAAGAAATAGCACCACCAATAATCCAAGCGATTTTGTCAGACGTGGTTGATGTTGTAGATATTTTGTATAAAGCTGTACCTGTGGAGGAACTTCATGAAACCTAAATTTTATAATTTTTACTATTGTTGTGAAAAAAAAGTAAACTAAGTTAATAAACATGGCTCAAGAACCAGTGTGCTTTAATTGTTTATAAACCTATCGCTAAAATTATTTGGGAGTTCTGGTAGAAAAAAGAATAACAGTGATTTGTATCCAAATTTATAAAAGTAGACTGCAAAATTTTAAAATCTTTATGTATTTTTCATCTGTAAATTTAAAAACCTTATTAGACTGTCATCGTCAGATAAATGACACAGACAGATGACATTAACCGCAACCGCACGTTTTGTTAAACCATGCTTTGTTATTTTGCATGTAAATAATAATTTATACGAATAAGTAACTAATTATTTAAGTAACCTGAACAATAATGGCATAAATAGTCAAAATACAAAACTATCAGAACTAAAAAAAATGTTAGCTCCAGAAGTGTGGGATTTCCCACCACCTAAAGTATATTGTACTTATAAACAACATGATAACTTAGAAACGGTTAAAGATCTGATAAAAGTAAATAACTTTTACAAAAGTGTCGTAATCACGTGTCCAGATGAATTAAATATAGATTTTGTTCAAGAGCTCCTGATGGATGATACTGATTATTACAGAATATCGAAATGTTCTCTTACGCAATTTCTAGATAGGAATTTCATAGAATATTTCATAAAAAATGGCAAAGTGATCTGTTTGTCTGCAGATAAGAATTGTACTACACAAAACTGCGCAGCGATTACACCAGATGGTATACTCACACTTCATGTTTTGAAATTTATATATCAATCATTAGGACTTGAAGGTACTAAGCGACCTTACAGTTATTATGAGATTAAAATAGATTTGAAAAATTTAAGAAACACAGAGAAAGTGAGAAATGCTTTAAGTAAACTAGAAGAATTCGATTTTTATTTGTCATGGGAGCCAGATGACATAAAAGTATGTCCTTCATCCATAGCAAAATTTTTTTGTGATAAAAATATATGTGTGTCTGTACATAATATATCATTAAGGATGGTGAGACCTCATATAAATCAAGTACCAACATTAATTGACATGGATATAGATGACATAGTTGAATGGATGGGGATGCTGGCCCATGAGGCAGATATATCACCAACAGAAGATTACATTAGCACATATTTTGAACCACAGTGTGACAATCCTATTAAGTCCACTAGGATTTGTATATTAATTGCTAAGGGTTTCTTTACACCTAGAATTTTCACAAAACTCTCTCAAAGCCTTGAAGAGTATGTGGAGTCAAGGGTATTAGAAAATTATTGGGCAGCAATGAGTATACAGGGCCATGAAGAAAGTCTATGGCAATTTAGCTCTGGCTGTCCAAGAATGTTCCAGTCACACAACTCGTCAACTAATATTTTTATCACACAAGATTATTGTATGGTCTATTCTGTAGGACAAATAAAATATTCATAAAATAATATTTCTTTTTTTATGTGATAAAATGCAAATTATGTTATTACAAAATATCCAATACTTTAATAATATTGTCAAAAATTAAAGCATCTTGTGACCTTTGATATTTAGAACATAGCTATTTATGGTAACATTGAGCAGGTATTTGTGCTTTCACTTAAATTTATCTTTACTTACAAATTGGTAACATTTAAAAACACTATTTTGGGGAAAACATAAATTTTGTAAAACATGATCTCCAATTTAATCCATAAAAAATATGTATCAATATCATAATATTGATGAATTGCGATTATTATTAAACATTAATGACTTTCTGTTTACATTTAGTTGTGCATACCATAATGGTAGAATAAGAGGAAATGTCTAATAGAAAATAAGACCATGTTATATATACCTTATTCTTGCAAATAAAGATTGATTGATTGATATGGCCTTAACTATCTCATTCTGAGTACACCCATATCCAACATAGATCTTATCTCAATTTTTAGATTCTTATACTTTGTGTATCCCTCTCAAATATTTATATTGTCTGGAGTTCTTAATGATCTAGCGTTATGAGCAGCTAAATGAATACTTGTTATTTTGTTGTGTGTGTTGGAATTAGAACACTTATTTCTTTGTCCTTAGAACAGTGTTTCTTATACTTTTTAGGCAGCTGACCCTAAGAAAATCAAGCACAATTTCAAGGACCCCCTTAATAGAAAATATGAAAAAATTCAGGACAAATATTTTAGTAAAAAAATTAGAACAAAAATAACATTAATATAAATGTTGAAAATACTGTACTAATATGAAGGCTGGTGCTGCTTTTTTGCAACTAAATTAGTTATATGTGGGTTAATGTCAGGCTGTCAGTCTCAGTTGGATCCTCAATGATTATGACACTTCCTGACATTTTGTAATTATTCAAATGTCCATAGAAAACACAGTGGATCCTATACACATAAGGACCCTCTGGATTTTGGAGACCATAGGTTAAGAAACACTGCCTTCGAGGGCTGTAGACTTTTCACCTTACAACAAACAAGTCAGCTTTTGCTTAGATGTCTTGTTGCTGTTCGTCCTATCCTACCATGTAATATGAAAAAGAGTTGGATCTGCTTTACATTATATCAAGTGTTTGTGCTGTTTGTTTGGATAACTTAAACACCATTTATGTTTCGGCAGACTGTTCGATTGAGGGGATCATATATACTTTATTTTTGTATTTTGTTCTTATTTGTATTATTTTCTTTGACATACAACTAAATTGGGGCAATCATTCTTTTAACTAATTTTAGTGATAATCACTTTCATAATTAAGAAATACAAATAGAAATAAAAAGACCTAGAAATAGAGGATTAAATATTTATTGAGATAACAAACCATGTATCTAAAATATAACCAAAAATAGCCAATAACAAGATGTTCCTGCACCAAAGACAAATAGATATAAAAACTATTGTGAATCCACTGAGATATTCAAGGAATGAACAAAAGGAAGGAACAAAAAAAGGTTGAGAATCACTGCTCTAGAGGGATATGTGCTTCATGCATCACTAATAATGATAAAGGGGTTTCATACTATTTTATACTACCAAGATCTCTAATTTATTACTAGCAGTTGACAATAGTTATTCTAAAATACTATCAATGAAATTATGATAGAATTACATTCAGATTAAATGTGGATAATATACTTAAAGTACACAAACAAGGAGAAATTTACACTTTCTTAATAATAATAATGCATGTTCTATGTAGTTTGGGAGGTATAAATATGTTTAGCCGGATTTGGCCAAGCCAATTACTCCACAAGCGATACGAGCTCCAGCATTACCAGTGCTCTTGCTCAGTTCATGACCTCCAAGGCCTAAATCATCAGGATCAGCATGGACCACAAGGGTGCGTCCAATGATGCTATTTGGTCCTGATAAGGAGATCTGGGAGTCTTGGATGCACACCTGAAAGGAGTATACATTACTTAGATAATAATTTTAAGTCCAATGTTAACTTAATTAATTATATTAAAAAGGTAATTCTCCAAAAAAGTTCTCTAGGTATAATCAGTTGACATTCTACTGCAGAATATGGCATTCTTTTGGGCAATTACCAGGGTATCCTTCATGTTGATAGACTGAATATGCATATATAAATATTTATTGTTGCTGAGATGTGGAAACTAACATTTTAAAACAATTTACATGTAAATGAGTTTTCTTTTTTGACTGAACATACTATACCACTCATTTCTTTTCTATACTTTGTGTCCCTTACCTTAGTGACTCCTCCATCGCTGGAGGCCTCAACATTACCAAGATCGCCAACATGGCGTATGGTGGCATCAGGTCCTCCATGTTCTAGTTTTTGAGGATTGAAGTGAGCGCCGGCGGACGTGCAGCCGTTTGTGTTGTCGCCAAACTCATGGACGTGGAAACCGTGCTTACCCTAAATCGGAAGACACAAACATTAACTTTGTAGAAAAGAAAAATGCTTTTGTTTGACTTATTTTATGAATATTATATGACTTATATTTGAATCGATATTCATTTTAAATCTTGTATTGAGCTCATACTTCGTCGCGAAAAATTCGCTTAACTGATACATTTTTATCATTCCACTGTTGGATCATGGATCTCCTCTCAGAATTTAAGGGGTAAGGCAAGAGGGTTAGTGCGGGTTGGCAGACTTCACACACCTAAAGAACATTTTTTTAGAACTAAGATGTGCGGGTGCGGGTACCTAATCCAGGATCTCTCGATCAGTGGATGCACTTTCAACCAATTAATAATAAACTAAAATTGTGTATTTGTCACACCTCTAAACAACAAGTACATATGTATATGTCAAAAGAAAATCAATTATTATATTCAACATTTTGCTGATACCAAATGTAATTGTAATACCCCACCCATACTTATATTGGTTAAGTAGCTCACCGATAGGGTATAGTTTTATGAAACAATTGTCGAGGTTACATACATGACCTGTGATTGACATTTGTGTACATAATTTAATTAGTAGGTACTTTTAGTGACATATAAAAGAAGAATATAAAGTAGTTAAATTATTAACAGTGTTATGTGACTTACTTACATATAAGAAATTTCTGTTAAAAGTATATTCTGGACTGTTCAGTATTGTACAGTTTTTTCAAATAAATATTAATGACATTGAACCAGCCATGTTAGTTTTCCTTTTATTACTGTTAATAACTTTATTATTGTTGTTAACATCATCAATGACTGACACCAAACTTTTCATTCAAGCCAAGTCAGTCATCAGTGACAGACTCAACTTTATAATACCCCAGCAACAGTCACCAGTGACTTACAGTATAAAATATGTGTGCATTTTTTAAAGTTATGTAGTTTACATAAATTCCACTTAATTTTTATTTAATGTGGGATTTTATTATCAATGTACTTGAACATTTTTCCAGAAAACTCTAATGGATTTTATTAAAACAAGGTAAGCATGAAAATGGTTGCCCCTCGCAAATATCACGAAATATCACAACTTGGTAAAATTACTAGCTATTTTTTTGCCACTCTGTGTCACATTTTCTTAATAGCATGATTTGCAATATTTTTGCACTGCTGAAACTCAGCCAGATTTTATCTGTAATTTATATGATTTTCTAGTGGTATATACACATTTCCTTTAAAACAAAAACATCTTCCACTAAAATAAATAATGAGGGCCCTAATATGTTTAAACTTTTGCAAATATGCATGCAGTAAATTCTAATTTGCTAGTATTGCACTTCACATTTTTGTACTATGATATGAGTGTGTGCCGCCTGACGGAGAAGTCATTGTAAAACTGTGTGGCACTTAATGTGTAAAAAATCTTTTAATATATAACTGGACTAGACATATATATGTTTATAATACAAATATGTGCAGATACCCTGCCTGAGGATGGAATATTCGATATTGGATGTGTGATTTCTAAAGCACTCACCTTGGATAATCCTTTGATTTCTCCTGATACTACAACAGGCGACTTATCATCCTGAAAAATATAACAAAAGTGGTTTGTAATATGCGGGATCACAAATTATGAAAACATAAGCATATAATTATGAAAACATAAGCTATTTTATTGTTAAATGTTTCGTGAGTGTTACACATGACTGAGAATTAAATGGCTAGACTCACATATGTTTTTCGGGGTGGTTTTTCTCAGTCAAAACATAAGCTATTATTAATAGTTTATTTCTGGTGTATTTATTTAACTACTAAAGTTACATAATATATGTATTACCATTACATTTTATATTATTATATAGTCCAATAACCTTACAATAAATACCACATTTTAACAGTTATTAATAATAAACTTCATAACAACACAAATTCATAATAATGAGAACAACTTATAGTTAAACATTAGTCATGGATGTTATTATCTAATTGTATATACATATTAGTAAAAAACTTGAAAGAATTCAATTAAAGTTATATATACCATAATGAATAATGTCAATTTAAATTTGTTGCTGAAGATTTTTTTAAGGATATCGATTAATTCCATAAGCAATTAAAGTGATACAATTTATATGTACCTGATCTAAAAATTGCTAAAGCCTTTTATGTGTGTCTCATAATGTAATTAAATCATGTCAATTTATATATTTAAAAAATCTAAAAACTACGTCATTTCAGTAGGTAATATAAAATTGTCATTTACATTGCAGCTGTAAAATCAAGCTGTATAGTTTCTATACACAATTGAAGGGTGTTTCATGTACTTTAAATAAAAGGACTATATTTTACAGGTGATGGTGTAATTGAAAGCACAAAGAGGAAGGTTGAACAAAAATTTAAAAAAAATGTAAAAGAAAACTTAATGTATAACAAATTTACCAACATCTTCAACACACTTATTGTTGGTGTTAAATAACTTAAAAATTGGTGTAAATATGGAAGAAATAAACAAACAAAATATGAATTTTTTAAAGGATTCTGAATACAAGCCTTAATTTTGAACATCTAATACCATACATCAATATTCAAATAGATGTTCTTTCAATGTACCATAACTGTTTTATTTTAATGGTGATTTGATTTTCAATAGGGAGATAGGAACCACATGATCCACTGCCATTTATTTAAAATATTATATTTGTGTTACTGTTTTCAATAATAATAAAATTCTAATCCATATCACAAACTTAATATAAATATTATAGTTTAGCTATAATGAAATAATATAATTTATGTCCACTCTGGGAGGATTGTATTAAAACTATAAAAATCATACTGTAACAATTTAAATGTATGTAAAAGGTCAACAATAAATGGATTTTATATATAAAATTTCATATCATCATCAACTGATAAGTATATATATATGATCTATCAGGTAATTAATAAATATATGCAGTATCTATTAATGCAATGCGAAAAACTGCTACATCTCTACATACATAATAATAAATATTACAGGTACAGATTGTTTCATTCGAAAACCTTCATTGAATATTAATGTACAGGTTAAGCACGATCGAAGGTCAAGATAAACTATACGTAGTTTCTAGAACGGTAGGAGCAAAAAGTTAGCGGTCATTCTGATAAACAGAAATGTCGGCTCGCCATATTAACACAATTAAGTAACACGTATATATTTGTAACAAAAGCCTTTTGGCCGTATTCAATAACATGTTTCTGAGACCACACCGTGACACACAACTTCTGATAAGCCGGTAATAATAAAAATAAAATGAATAATTGGTACCTTTTGATCGAAGTAGACGGTACCATTAACGTCTCCATTCAGGACACAAACTGCTTTGGCTGCCATTATTATTAAATAAAATATTCGAAATGCAGGGAAACTTTAAAATATTCCGTAGAATAAAGCTTTTAAGAATTAGAAATTATAATATCTAACGCAACGCACCAGTACCAGTACAGTACAGTATAGCGCAGTACCGCAAATGTCATCAATGTCATGTCAAGTAAATGACAAATATGACAAATGACAAATCACAAATGACAAGTTGAGTTGAGATAGTCTGTCGCGCTGTCGGAATATGTCAAAACCGATAAAATGAATGCAATAAAATTTATAATTACCGGCTGAAAAAATTATATCTTTAGATGTTTATAGATCATAGATATTTATAATGATAAAGTATTGTATTATAAATAGTGTGTAGGCGAGACGTATGTAAGTGAAAATGTGTCGTAGATAGAACGAGAAGTATTTGGTATGGGTGTATAAATGTATCGTAATGGCTTCTTCACTAATTACAGCGCGAAATTGCTGGCAGAAAAATAATGTAAAAAGAAATACGACTACCAAATTCATTCTCTTTCTCTCTCTATCAACAAGACGACTTATATTGTCCATTGGTATAATATGGAAGATTTATATTACTTATTGATAAATTGAATATCTATACATAGTAAACATATGTTAAATACCATTTTATTTTTAATTAAAGATAATAGCAGTAGATATCATTAAATTTTCCATATTTATTGCGTATAGGTATAGAGGATTTGTGTGCAAGTACATGCTTGTATTTTTTTTATTAGTAATGTGTAAAAATAGTCTAAATTCACATAGGTATATGCTTTAACAAGTTTTTCTAAACAGTAATGATAACAACTGTCAATGTGAATATTATGACGTATTGTATTAAACAGAAACCGCAAAATTTTCTTATGTCAATGTCATTTCATTCCACATTCAATCTAACAAAAAAATAATATAACAATAAATAACCACTAGTAAAAGAAGAATACAAAAACACATACGTTAACAATAGTAGCCGTAAAAATGGAACTAAATGAAATTGCAGTTTTAAGTCAGTCGAGTAACAGTGTAAGAATACTATTGTTTATTCCTATCATTCTCGCCATTATCCGGGTTGGTTTTATTTGATATTTATAGTTCAATCTCAAATGTGTTTAGAATTTACTGTATCTTAGTTCATCGGTCGCAGTAACTGCACCACCCAACCTCAACATGGTCCGTTAAATTTTGTCGAACCTTTGGTTACAAGCCGGTATTCGTCCTGGAGTCTTGTTACTTCCATGTTACATATATTATATCCTGTAGAACAAAATGAAGAATGTTATATTTTGATTGTGTAATTCTCAATATATAAGTAGTCAATTGTTTTTCGTATTTGGTGATATTTATTACCTTGTTGTAATAATATTTTCTGCAGGAAAAAATGAACTTGAATTGTGATATCAACAAATCCAAGGGATGTTATCCAATATTTGTTAGAACCATCTAACCCAGTAGTAATAGTAAAAAAATATCTGTTTTGTAAGGACATTTTGAACGTTCGACAGGATTGATGCCTTACCTAGGGTCAACTACATTCTATTGATACATCTGAGGGTCATGTCCTACATTTGTCTTATAGGATCATAGTATCTTTACTGTTTTATTCACATGGTGTATGTTTGAATGTTGATGTCATTAATTGATTTTTATATTCATTAAGGTCTTATAGGAACATGTAAATAAATATGTTTATTTTTTGTTGTATATAGACTTAAGAAAAAACTTGTTTTTTCAGATGTCACAACTGACAGATGAACCAACTGTAAGTATTTTTTGGTTTACTCAGTGGGCTCAAACATATAAGGTTTTTTAATTAACTATAAAAACTAATATTTGACAACCTCATTGCTAGAGTGGTTGCAAGAGTGACTGCTGAGCAAGATAACTTGGGTCCATATCCCCAGTCATGTTAAATTGAATTATTTTAACTGGAATTTCTAGTAGTGGAGTATTGATTTGTACCTAGTGTATAGCAATAGGCTTACCCCGTGTGTGGGGTAAACATAACTGGTGAAACATGGGAGTGTTCTACTCTCCTCTACCTATTTCTTTGGAGATTCCAGGCATTATATTAACCTCTTAGGCATGGCAGAACTTTACGTGGGGCTCTTTCTCAGTATGGCAGAGTTTAATGTGAATTATGTGTAAATGATATGACAATGTGATGTGTGCTGGATAATGCTGTTCTTTACACAAGAACATTGGAATGAAGTGTTTGATGATTAAATTCGTTTCGAGAGATGGACTCCAGGAAAGCAACTATAGTGGTGTGCCGTACAGAAAGATACATCCACGTAAGCCACTATAGTGGCATGTCGTACAGAAAGATATCCGAGAAAGCCACTAAAGTGGTGCTCAGAGCCTAAGAGGTTAAGTATGTGACTATTATTTTGGTTGACAATCACATCATATTCAGTATTATTTTAACTTAAATTTGAGATAATTATTATATACATATATGTAGAATGTTCTTTTCGTTCAGGTATGTCCACTATGCTCCCAAGAAGTTAGGAAATATTTTATTAACTTCACGGAAAAGATAGAGATGTGCAAGAACATTGATTGTGTTTATCCATTTGGATTTGAAACTATGAAGATTTTAAAAGAAGACAGTGGTGCTCAATGTATTGATAATAAGTCTGTAAGTCAAAGGAGCAATTACTCAAATTCTACAGTATCGTCCTTGGGCTCTAAATCTGGATGGTCTGATGTAGAGAAGGTATATAACATTTTTGGCAATGATGGTATACCTGGATTAGACTTGGATCAGATAAAACGTTCAGAGCTACGTAAAAAGACTGATGCAGAGATTAAAAAGGAGGAGATTCAAAAGAATGTGGAGAAGATTAGGCAGATGACAAAAAGCATGAAGAATATGCAAGAAGAATCGAAAAGTACAATTAATAATGAGAAATGGTTAAAGAATCTATCATACCTGCAAGGTTTGTCCGGATTCAATCTTGTGAAGCCTGAAGAAATGAAGAAGATCAAAAAGAAGGTTCCCAGTTTAGGGTCTGGTGAACTTAAAATTGATATTGATAAAAATAACATGTCAAACATAAAAATCCAAATAAACACATCGAGTGAGGGAAACTAATTTTGATAACTTTTCATCTTTGTATATGACACTGATTTATATAGGTAGACATGTATGTACTCATAAACTTACATGTATTTAGAAATCTTATGATTTAATCAAGGTTGATTCATGTTTATTTTTTTTTCTAGTTCTTGTCTACTCATTGTCATTAATGGAAGATATGTGATATTAATTTTGAGTTACTGATTATTGAGTGGGTAAACCATAGTTTTCCAGGTAATTATTTACAATGAAATCTAGTTGGTCTAACTAGTGCATATGTGTCCATTACTAAACCAATAATGTTGAATGACAAAGTTAGTCTTAGTAAATTCAAATTAGCCCAATGTTGCTGACTTTTTGCAGATGTAATAGTTGTCTTATAATAATAATAATAAATTAGAATAGATTTTATTAATTTATTAAATTGTTATAATACAGAATTAATTGATACTTTCATTATTTACATAATTGTCACTATGCCAAAGTAATAAATAAGCAGCCAGTTGTTGTACTGCTTTTATGAAAAATGTGAGATTTTTGAAATTTTGTGTCTAGCTTTGGGGTGGTAGGTGATTATATTGTAACTGTGTATTACAGGGTATGACTGTTGAAGTATTTTAAATTTGACATTTTAATCATGTTGTCAGTGAACTTGACTTGAGTTTGGGGTTGTGAGCTTGGTTTTCACTCAGGACAGATATCTGTATGATAGTAACATTGATATTCTATACATGTTTATCAGCTGTTTGGCTAGTAAAATAGTACAGACCTTGTTTAATTTGGGATCCCACAGCCGCATGTTAGTTCTCCCTTGATATTATAATCTAATTAGCATTAGATTTTTTTTCTCTCGGTAGCATGGAAATGCATGATGATTGATTGTAAGTCCATTGTTGTTGCCTACAGTACCATATTGAAGTATGTATAGGGCTTTAAAATACACCCAAGATCTGTAATCGATGTTTTCTAGTCGAAATTGCTTTAAACATTTAAACCCATTTTTTCGTAATAAATATTATCCAGAGTAGGTATACCTAAAGTGACCAGACGTTCCGTTTTGAATGGGACTGTCCCTTTATTCGACCACCTGCCCTGTTGTCCCCGAACAATGATCTGGGACACAAAATTGTTGTGTTTTCTGAAACCGCGCGAAAAAGCAAAAAATTCAAATACTGGAGCGCGTCAGGTACGAGCGCTGCGCGGTGCGAACCGCGTCGTCGGCCTATCGGCATTAGGGAGTTAGGAACCGTGCATTTCGCCCACCTCAGGAGACCTTTCTTGTTTTTTTTGCTTGCCAAGATTATCAAGAGATCTTTTTTTGCTCGTTTACATCCTCAGAAGCCAAAAAATAGTAACATTTAAGGGGGCGGCAATAGCTGTAAGGGCCATACATACCATGCAGATAACGTATGGACGTCCCGTTTTGAGTTAATAAAAGAAATCGTCAGTTTAGGTATGCCACCAACCTTACACGGAATTTTAGCTCGGTAATTTCAGAGGCGAATAAAAAGGTTATTAAATAATTATACTATGCGTAGTGCATGACATGAAACATCTTAGTTTTTTTTATATTTTGCACTATAATGACAAGTGCGGTTGGTAATGTGGAAACGGTCTATGAAAACTTATTTAAAATAACAAGATATAATCTGCGCAGCAATCAGGCGGGAAAACGGCTTCAAGTTAGATTCATGTTACACTACGAGCTAAACAGCTATCTATCTACTTCTTGCTAGAGATCCATAAAATTCATAGATTTTTTTAATTATGTCCGATTTTTCTCAATCGGCCAGTTACGTTAACGATATGTTGTCTTAATTAAAATTAATGTCTTAATTAAAATGATTTGATTATTATTTGGGTAGTCTTTCTACCTTCATTTAGTCTACTAAAATATTTTAGAGTGCACGCGAATGTTCCATGCGGCAAGTGTACCGACTATGTCCAACAGTGGACTCATACAGGCTTATTACGATGATGACGTGTTTTAGTAATTTTCAATTCTCATTAGTTTTAGTGGGCTTTGTGTACCAGTTTATATTGCGCATGATTTGTTTATTAAAAATACACCAGCTGCGAGGTGCTCCCGTTTGTATCTTCTGACAAGTCTCATGATGTTAAGTGTGTAGGTGTTGTAGTCATAGAGTGCTAAATTTAGTCTCATATACCTACCATTGAAGTTTCCCCAAATATCCGTAACAGATATGTTTACAAAATTTTTGCTGAATATTATATTCCTTGTAGGTTATTGAATGTCTATACTCAACCTTCAGTTCACCTGCTTTATTATTTATGACGGAAACCTGAATAATTCCTTTGAATATAAAATAATACTTATATGGTAGGAAAATAGATGATGTACAAACGTGTGTAGTAGAAATCTAATATTGAATGTTATTTAGCTAGATAACGCAATTGAGGACGCTCGGTTCTGCGAGTAGCAGGACGGGAGGATTTTGAACTTGACTTTCCCTGCGGATACGGCACAGTCTGTTGGACGGCTCGCTACTACGAAGTAATGCCATGTTTATGATGTTTGTGTAGCATTTTTAGCAAGCAATATTTGAACAAAGTTTATCAAAGGA
>DWFO01002047.1:0-14431 GCA_018246595.1 Mimoniades nurscia nurscia | reverse complement strand
TTCCATCGTGGGACTTAAAAGTAACTGGTGAAACGTGGGAGTGTTCTACATTCCTCTGCCTACCTCTTCGGGATTACCAAAGGAGAAGCGTTACGTCGGAAACATCGATAATTCATTATCGGGAGCACAATAAAAACTATTGTGAACGCGACGCGTGGCTCGTTAAGGCGCGTACACACTGAGATGGCCGATTGTAAAGTCACATTATAAGGAACCATTGGTTATTTAAACGGTTAATTTTCAATCGGTACAACTCAAATTATTATTATCAGCAATGCAGTAGATTCGAATTTGTTTCCAGTTTAGATGCTCAGTGTTAGAAATGGAAAGCTTTGGTCGAATATAGCGTGCTTGAGACAAATTTTGTATTTTTTTTATCGCTCTTTTTTCTGTTTCGAGTTAGAAATGGTATGCTTCACGTAAATTTTTATTGTCCATTTCATGCCGGGCTATTTTTGTTTTCAGAAAATTATTTCCGATTTTTTATTTCGCTAACGTGCGACTGCAAGCGAGTTGCATGTCATAAATATGTAGGGGGCTTAAGGCGTGTTCACCGCGAAGTTGCAATGTTTAATGTTTATGTGTTTGGGGGGGCCCGGGGCGGCCCGGGGCGGGTCGCATTGCATTAGGGGCACTTGCCTGCACCAGGGGGCTCGAACTATTCGATATATTACATTTATTTAATTTTTTTCTTTTTACTGTACGTATAGATATTGTTCCAGTTAGGTATTGCAATGGTATTACAAACACTTTAATGCTTAAAAACGCTTCAACATATTGAATGAAACTATGAAAATCTGTTTTTACTTTTTTGATCTCAACAAATCATGGCATTAAGTACCTACTTTATATAATATATTTTTTGATTATTAGGATCCAAAAGATGTTTCCAAAAATGTGTAGATATTTAATTATTTTTCATTAAATCTCGTTTGAATTGAACACAGTAAGCGAGGAAGAGAAAGAAACATACAAAAAAAAATTGAGAAAAAAGCGTTAAGTCGCACACAATAAATAGCACATAAATTACAAACAGGAGAATGAAACTGACTAAATATTATAACCGGCCTGTTATTTAGTTTACAACAGACGACAATTTTACTAGCCCACAACAAAACCAGTCCAGTGAGTACCGAGTCCTGGCATACGTAACTCTACACGGACGCAAGGTCAGCTCCGTCGCGTACTACGCCAAATGAATGAATGCGAGGGGCGCCCGGACACGGGGTGAATCTATTGCAGCTGGCTCTAAACTCCTTGATACTTGGCTTTGTGGTAAATACAAATACAGTTAATATAAAAGGCAAAATTATGAGTTCTGTATACATTTTATAAAATATAATGGTCTGCCACTTACCTGTACAAGACTAGGAATAGGACTGCTAGTGTCAGTTTCTCTAATTAGTAGAAGTTGTTTGGTGTTATCTTAGTGATGTTCATCCCCGTAAATGGCGGTCCATCGACTGAGAGTTTCTCTATTTTGAAGTAAAAATAAATTTCCTTATATCTTTCCATATTTCCTTTTCATTTATTAACACGAATTAAACAATTGATAACACTAAAAGTGAATACAGGATTAAATATGTAGTATGCATATACTGTATTAAAGTAAGTAACTTCACGCCTGTAATCCCCGAAGAGGTAGGCAGAGGAATGTAGAACACTCCCACGTTTCACCAGTTACTTTGAAGTCCCACGATGGAATAGGTGGTAAGCCTATACTGTATTATTATTATTATTATTACGAAGCACGACAGGTGTGTAAGAATAGAGATATTTGGCACTCTGTGCCCTCTGCCCACCCCGCAAGGGACCTGGCGTGAAGATATGTGTGTATGTATTATTATTATCATATAATCACCCCAAGTCCTCTAGAACACCGGGTGTCAAATATCATTATGATCATGTATACTGTATATGCAAAATAGTAACAGTAGTGCTGAGAGTGAATAGAAACCCATCTGACGAACTCGAAGCAAGGATCAAGAGCGATGAAGCCGTTAGACGATTTGTACGAGCACTGCGCGCGGCAAGGTTAGGTTAGTTCGCAACGTGCCCGCCGAGCCGCGCCACCTCCGCGCCCGCCGCGTTCCCGACGTAAACATTAAAAAAAAACTAAATTATTTTAATTCCCGCCAGTGACATTTTGTTTCGTGTGTACTTAGCTTTCCAATTATTGTGTGCTAGTGGTGTGGTGTGTTTATAAAATAAGAATTGTTTTTATTCAAAGTATTCATGAGGAATATTTGATTTTTAAAATGTACAAAAAAATGAGTATAATTTTTTTATGTTATGCTAAAAGGAGTAAAGAACCTAGTGATTTTAAATTTCAAATTAGTACAACATAAACAAAAATTTTGTTTATAATATAGACAGACACCGATACTAGACTGAATAAAAAGTAACTAAAGAGAATTGCTGAACAAAGAAAAGATCTTCTTTCAATAGATCTTCTCACCTCTTACATTACCTTAACAAGAATTACATTAGGATATTACTGAACTAAACTCCCAATCTATCTCTTATTACTTTATCTTAAAGGTGACTTTGCCGTATATGGAAAAAGGATTCACTTTAGGTCTCGTTCATTTTAACAAAATACTTGTCTCACATACATAGATGGGTAGGAACTAATGTCACAAATTAATATCTCCTTTTGGTAGCTTAAAATTTTTACATTGCACTGAAATGTAGTATATTTCATATATCCTTGTTTATAATGAAATTGAACCAATTATCTAAAAATAAATACCATTCCAAATTTAATTTCATCATACTTAAATGGTCATCAAATAGAAGAAAATGTTAATTATAATATTATTTATAGAAATTATTCTTATACAAAAGCACTACAAGTTAATGCAATACTTGTTGCGGTTGTAATAGGGGAGTGTTTGGCGTGCAGTTGACAGATGTAAAGCTGAGCGCACACGAGTGCAGAGCAACTGTTTGCAAACAGCAACAGCGTTGCATCGATTTCACATAAACTGACATTGGGCGGTAACACAGTGATAAGCGGTAGCGGAGCTATGGATAATTGACTTGTAAAATTATTATCCCTTTCATTTGTTTCCTTTTAATGATACTTTACTACATATTATGTTAAATTAATTTTACCCGTTCAATGAGGTAATATATCCGGGGTATTAATAATTACTTTTTTTTATTCTATTACAATTTATAACTCTCGATCATGGTTATTAAAACGATTTAATTTCATCATTAACTCAGATCGTAATATAATGGTACTGACAAGACGGTTCACGTAATTGCTGGATGCGTTTAAAAACAGCGTATTCGTCCATTAGTCATAAAAATATGAGAGCGGTGTGTCCTAAGTGATTAAATTGGCAATTAAGTGTCATATTTCTGCAGTAGGCTTAACGACTGCGGCCAGAGATACAGACTATACTGGCAATTTCATATTTTAAAACTAACGACATGCTGCTTAGGATAACATCAATAAATATATTTAAAAACTAATGACAGGATTTCTACGTATGTGATTATTTATGCAGCTATATTAGTTTATGGGATGGAAGAAAGAATAATTAAACTAACATTCATGCGTTTCAAAATGTGACTCGGACTAGTTTTGTATGAAATTATTTCATACATACATTTAGACAGTTCTGGATATAAACCATTATGTTCAGAATGATAAAATTTGTGTACCGAATTCAGGTCAGGCTGGCAATATGTAGTTCAATTTAAAAAGATGGTCAAGATAATATGTTAACCCGCTTAATTCAGTAAGGCATACGCACACACGCGCATCCAGCCGTCTCGCAAGTCTTAGCGCCTGTGTGCTTCGGACTTTACTATGAGTCACGCTGCGACGCGTGGCTACCACACGACCGCCAGGCGCTGTCTTTATTTTGTTTGTTAAGGCTCATGTTTTGACTTTTATTGCTTAGAAGTTAAGGTTGCATTTTGTTTATATTATAATGCGTGCATAAAATGTACAATGTTGTATTAAAATGGATAATGGAAAACACAATGACCTTGAAATTAAATAAAAATCGTGTATCGTACAAGCAATCAGAGGTCTTAAATTATTTTCAAAAAACGCATATTTTAAAATAACTATCATTAAAAAACCTATCAAATTAAGAAAGTAGGTATGTGAATTTTATTTATAAAATCTTCAAAAGCCAGTCAATGTAATATCTTTCTTCTGATATAAACGTTCGCGCCTTTTCATTAATTATTATCTGTGCCTGCATCAAGTTGTGTTAGCTTGTAACACTAAACAGCCGTGAAACTTATGCAAATACATACCTTATATTTTTTAATTTTATCTACGACAAAACGTGTAGGGGTTGAGTGAATTAGGGGTTCTCACCCCTTCAGTCGGCAAACAACCAATTTACAACTCTATTCCTTTATGTTCAGGTATATATTTAATAAAACGAGAGTTTGTTTTGATCTGGCGATCGTTATAATGAAGTGCAGTGTATGAATTTTTAGATTTTATGTCACAAAATGTTTTGTAACACATTCCAATGTAATTCCGGGAAAATTTAATTCCACTCCCTTAACATGATTAGAAATAATGTCCAAGAATTTTATTTTCTTTATACAATTTGATTGCCCCTTCTGTTATTTATAAGCGAAAAATAAATATAACTAAAATGTTAAAATCCTTGGCTTAGAACATTATTTTTATTATTCAATTAGTTAAGGTTTATATCTACATAGGACAACACCACACTTGGGACTTCCCCGAAGGTGTGGGCAGATCAGTGTAGTACTGCTCCTTTTAACCAGTCATGTTGTACGTTAAATGGAATAAGAGGTAAGCTGACAAACGCCGGGCACAATTGCTAACTTCTTGCTAAGCTAACTGCAAATTTCGAATCGACCGACCCGGGAAACGAAACCGGGACCTCTTGCTCAACAGTTGCGCTTGCAACCACAAGACCACCGAAGTAGTCAAGTTTGAAATCTGTTAACCATTTTAGGCACCTCCAATCTCTTAGCAGTCTCCCCCAACGTCTAGCGCCGTATACCGATAATCCTAAGTTATTTATCGACAGTGATAAATCAGTCCGAGCTGCGAGGGCGCTCCTTACCGATTACACAACAGTTGGGTGGTACGGCTGGCGACGCAAGTACGAATCTATGATGTACGAGTTAACATGCGCGCCACTGGCTTACTTGTGTGTTGACCATTGGATTAGGTTGCAATAGTATGATCCCAAGTGCAAGATGGAGATCATAATTGTGTAACGATGTACAGTTTTACACAGTAGGTACCTACTTTTTTACATTGATATAAGTAATCAAGAATAAATGTAGCAACAATTGCTACACAGTAGGAATTGTGGTGGTATTTTCTCGAACGAAACGCCTGTGTCCTAATCACCATGTTTGTTCTACGAGTGTAAGAGTCTAAGTAAGTTTCATCATCATTATCAGGATCATCATCATCTTCAGTCTAAGTTCACTGTTGGACAATGGGTTCCACTTGTGGGGTTTTTGCCCACAGTACGTTTAATACACCCCTATTACATACATATCCGATACATGGAATTTTCCTTTGCTAGAAAGAAATTACGCCCACTTTCCTGCGTGTGTCATAACATCTGGCGCTTAGTGCGTCCTCATAGCGTTTAATTGCCATCAAAGAAGCCTCGAGCTGCCTACCCCATTATGTACTTCATACCGTGAAGAGTCCTCCGTATTGTACACTATTGGTAGGGTGCAATTGTGTAGCTATAATCGAAACGGGGGTGTGGGGTGGATATGGATTTAATTTACAAGACTTGGTAATGGAAGTTTTCATTCTACGTCTTTTTGATGGGTGTTTTGATCGGAGCGTTGTGATTGTATGGTCAGGTGGTTAGAGGTTTTGATGGTTGACCAGGGAGTTCAGGGTTCGAGTCCCAGCATATTTATTCTAAATTATTTTTTGTACGCTATTTCGTTAGAGAACGCGTGTTTCTGTGTTTTTAATATAAGATCACCATGTTAACCTTACTTTACAAATGTAATTATTTGACTTCATTTAGTTTTAATCTATACACAGTACACATAGTAAAGTTAGAATACAACTTGTCGGAATTATAGAATTATAGCAGCAAAAGTAATTATTTTAAAATAGGTATAGCAGAAGACACGGCATGATGAGATGACCGTGTTCAGTTGCAAATGAACTTCAAATCTAACTTCCATAATGTCTCTTACGGTGTTCTTTTATTTATTTATTCCAATGCATAAATTCCAATATGTTGGCTGTGTTCTAAAAATGATAGCGACATCAGAACTCTGGTTGAGGAGAAACATATCCCCGCTCAAACAATAGACGTCTTATCAAGAGGCGTTGCTCTTTCCATGAATAACTCTCTCGAAGCCTCCGGTGAGCCTTCAAATGAACAACTATGCACTCCCGTGATCGAAGGGCGAAGGGTGCATTGCAGTAGAACGGAAGGGGATCTTTAATTGACGACATAAATTATCATTATAACGGGGAAATGCGATTGGACGGACTTATTGGAATATTTCAGCCGATAACAGCCCTTAGCAATGATTGAGTAATCCATTAACAATTACTTAAAATTCAATATATGGCAGTATATTATTGTGCCTGCATCACATACTTTTTTTAAAATTCTGACTGCATTTTTTGAAAACGAGATCAAGAATTGTTCATAACGATTCGATGGTTTGCGGACGAATTTATGGCACGCGCTTTATGACCTTACGAATTACTTTATAAATAATATTAATAAATAGTTATTAGTAATTAATATGCAATAATTCAAGTTTACAAAATATTAATATATGTACATAGTTATTTAAGATTATTTTTATCTTTACCTATTCTTTTTCTTACTGTCCTTATCCGTACTTGCTTATCCACTGATATGAATGTATGACAAACAGATCCGCCAAAGTTTCCACTCAGCATCCATAGTTTAAATCGCAACAGACAGAGGGATGGTTAACAAGGTTAAGTCGGGGTGTGTGTGTTTTCTGTAAACAGAGCAGCCACGCGGGCGGGGTAAACAATATTTACTTTTGTACTGTGAACTTTGTAGTTTTTACTGTAGGTATACTGTTTTTAAATTAATGAAATATACTTCTTTTGACTGCCTCGTCGGTTGGGTGGTTGCAGGCGCGACTGCTGATCTAGAGGTCCTGCGTTTAAATCCGGGATCCGTCAGTGAATTTTTCAACGACTTTCTAGAATAAATTTTTAGCAGTGCCTCTAAGTCTGGATTTGTTTGCAGTGTATGGTAATAGGCGCACCAGCTATTCCATAGCGTGACGTAGAGATAACTGGTGAAACGTAGGAGTATACTATGCGCCTCTGCCTGCCTCTTCGGTGATTACGGGCGTGAAGTTACGTATGTTTTACTTATTGCATGCTTCTACTTTTCTGATAGACTTTATCATTATATTTCTATTATACATACATATATAAGCACCCATCAAATGTTACGTTCATACCAACAGTATCTGAGGCTATTTGCAAAAAATTAATTAATGTTGCACCACGCGGTCGACATCCCTCAAACCCCGGCTCGGGGTGATTATTCACAGAGATTACACTTAAATCCTGTTGGCCATTTATGGCACTTTTCTGACTAATTTATTAACATTTGTAGAGGTACTCACGTCCTTCGTTTTTCATTGTGCTTTAATTACTGCAAGTCTTAGTTGGTACAAGAACAACGAGTTTAAGATACCAAAGTTGATATCCAGAATTAGTTACAAAAGTAGTGCCAATACAGTATCTAAGCAATGTTAGACTGGTGTTAAACCTCATTTTCCTTTCTATGATCCGAGACTCCTGAGATCCTGGTATATTTCTATGATTTTACAAATATAATTTCATTTTTATGTTTACATATAGTTTGTCGTGAAATATCAAGGGAAACGCTTTTACGAAATCTGCGCATCTTTAAGCATTGTCTGCTTAATATCTTCCAATGTAGGTACAGTATACCAATTACCAACTCGAATGTGGTCTGTGTAGAGCACTATGGATAATTCTTTCCTATTGATAATTTGAATTGATAAATATTTTACAGAACATTTTGTCTTGTCATCATAGACAAAAGATTTTGCAGTTTCCATGGATTTATTAAACCTACACATGTTACAAACAATTTAGCATTAAAGGTTATTGTCTTCTGTTCACAATACAATTATTTCCCTAATAAAACAGCCACCTCGTATATAACTGGCAGAAGCGTCATAAACAGCATGTGGTAATACCCCACAATCCCACTCGAGTGTCACACTGAGTTTCATATCTCCCACATCTTGAGGGGGGGAACGATTTATTACTTTTGAACTTGCCACCACGAGTGAATTCGTAATCTTTCTCTGCCTCTGTCACACATAACTATGAAGTAACATTTAAATTATATGTATAACGGTATATTACACAAGTTAGCTGCACTGTTTCGTTTTAATGTATGCGGTAGGCGCAAGACGGGTCGTGTTTAAGGAATTTGAATGAATCTTTTCTAAATAATACGGTTTCTTGTAAACGGGACCATTAAATAACGCTATTTTCCAAAGCGCTAAATGCATTTATCAGATTAACTGCCGACTACAACGTAAATCTTATATATTGATTAAAAGGCTATTTTTGAATGGTAAAATAAATTCTTCCCCGTATCCTCTAAACTCTTGTGTTTGTATTTGCTGCAGGGTTGAGCTTTATGTTAAGAGCTGTAAGGTTGGTTTTATTTCGTTCAGATTCTGACTGTAACAGGTGTAGACAGTTCGTCCTAGGTTATCAATCATTGTTCGTGAATTTAATAAGAGTTGTTACAAGTTTGAAGGATGTGCACGTTGAGTGGCGCAGACCCTTTAGGGCGGTGATTTATCGTTCAGAATTTGAACTTAGACTCATTGGAATTATATATTTATATTGTTAATGCTTATCAGGGAGACAAATTCTGAAGGAATTCTTAGCATCTGACATTTTGCAGCATAGATAATATTTGTAGTTGTACTTTTTCAAATGTATTTATTGCTGCGATTTTTCTTATACGTTGCCGATATAAAGTTTACAAGTTAATTTCCAAGGATACTTGAGACTACCTACTTGTATTTCTAAATTAGCTCGTTCTTCTCCTATAACATAATGAATCCAAAGCATAAAATAATTATACCTATTTCTAAAAAAATCCAAAGATTAAAAATAGAAAACTTTTAGATGTGTGCATAATTCATTGAAGCTAAAAACAAAAAAAAATGATAACAAACCCTGGTTTTACATTCTTGTAACATATACATAAGTGTGTTAAAAGTACAATGGAGTGCGACAGTACTGTAGAAGTGACAATTTACAAGTGAGAAAAAGAATCGTGCGAAGCTATTATAAATGTCAAGAAGAGTTACCTACAACCTACTTGAAGTATTCCTAGAATAGCAATCGCAGATCATGATGAAGACGCATTTGGTCAGGAGCTGGTGCTGTGGAGAGTAGTTTTTGTTAATTATAATTTGCGGAGTTGGTGTAAGATGGCGGAGCATTGGTCGTGGCTGACGGGGGCGGGAGCTGAGTACACCTACAGCCCACCCACACGACCCAGCCGCCCACCACACCGGCCGCTCGTCAAGTTGGCTACCAGCGCGCGTCTGTCCACCATCGCCAGGTCAGTGTGCACTAGTAGCTGTAAGATATAGAACAACAGAAGGTAGATTTCTTCCGCCAGTTTCTAGTCTTTCCAGCTTACTCAATGTTTTGTAGTAATATCATGAATATGATTAAGAACATGCTGTTCAAAATCATGTTAAATTTTAAAGACAATGTAAGTATTTGTTGGATATTTTTAAGGGTTTTCTAGATGACTCTCAGAGGTTGTACGTACTCTATTACTTCAAGTTCCCAGTTCCGAAGACTGTACCATTTATAAACAATTTTTTTTTGTTAGATTTAAGTGTCACTATCTATATACATATATTCAAGTATCTTTAATTCAGGTTAGTTGTATGTGACGAGATGTATTTTATTATACAGCCAACATATCTACTTATATTTCATCATATAGCCAACATACGTAAGTTCACGCCTGTAATCCCCGAAGAGAAGAGGATCCCACGTTTCACCAGTTACGTGTACGTCTCACTATGAAATAGGTGGTGAGCATATTTCCATACACCTTTGCCGTGAACCTATTGCCATTGCCGTACAGCCAACATATCTATATATGTATATCTTAAATCAGCTTTGCATTCTTTAAGCAACGGTAAAACAATTTCGCAAGCTTCGAATTCCACCCGAATGTGACTCGGAAACAAATGAAGCAAGGTCTGAATTAAAATATGCAAAATGTTTAATTACAAGGCGAAAAGTTGTCGAGTTGCCGGCACATAAACTGCAGTCACTTTTATTAGCCTTTGTGAGTTCCCTCAGTATTCATGACTTTGTTGTGAAAAATGTGTAAGCCCAGCGGAATACATTTCATTACCATAAATTTTAATATTACGCCCAAAATCAGACTCTATTTCCTTCCGCTAAGAGTCAGGTAAGTTGCCACGAGTTGAGGAAGAAAATCCATCATAGTTCTTTTTCTCACTATTTTCTTCACTTGGCTCCGAACTCTCCACTTGCGAAGCTCGTAGCCTTTACTGCTTTACGCTTACGGTTCACATTTGTTTGCTACAGCAGCTAGTGTACATTCATGACAATAAAAGGCCTAATGATGATAAAAGACAAAGTTACATTTGCGCTTGCGTGAGGATTTTTACACGTTTTAAGAAGCTTCCCAAGTGCATCAATAAGTTGGTAATGCAATTTCTACTGCACGCTGACAGATTGATGGATGAAGGCTCCCTCGAGGAAATCATTAAATTTTAATATAGAAGTCTTGAATATTTGCAGTGTGGTTAAATATTTAACTGTAAATGCTTGATATGAGCTTGCGAGGTTTTTTGCGCGGAGGCTTATGGAGGATACCGTTAAGTTTTAACTCATTAATGTTCAGCTAAGTTTTAAATAGGAAACTTTCTTGGTGATCTGCTAAGAACGAGTAGGTACGTTCGTAACATTATTTTTAAACGTATAGTACAATATAAGGAATGAGGTATATTGTACACTATGTCAGTTACGGTCAGGGACGGATAAATAAAAACAATGATTGAAATTAGAAATGATATTAAAATTACAATTCGTAAAATGAGACACCATACCAATAGATTATAAATAACAGTTCTTAGTATAAATGTAGTGAACGAAAAAACAGGTAAAAAATTATAATATCAAGAAAACACACCGATTAAATTTATTTATGTTTATTTACCTTGTTTTTGTAGAATGTATTTGAATTCTGTTAGATAGGTACAAATAGATTTTTTTGTACTGAGGCACGTCTCAGAGTGATATATAAAGATTGAAAACTGAATCACAGACACAATATCGCGGAAACGCGGGAAAACACAGTGAGTAATCGTCGCGAGATGGCGCGGATTCGCGTCACGTAGTGTTGCCAGGGGAGAAATAAATATTTTCGGGAAAATCTCCAACTGTTTTATATGTAAATTTTTATATTTTCGTAGTGTCGTGTGTTGGCGTTCGGTTTTATTGTTTCTGATAATGGCGTGCTCAGGTGTGGTTGTTTCAGAAGATACGCACGTGACGTGTAGTGAAATGTAAAGTAATAGAGTCTTCGTGTATGTATGTATGTTTGTTCTGGTTTCCTGTCACGTACAAAAGTTATATAATATTAAATAAAGTAGGTATATATTTTCTGGGGCAATGTTAAACCATTACACTACAGATTCACACAGCACCGTCTACGAGAGCGTTAGTTCTTATATTTAAGTATGGAATAATATTTCGTTGTAATTTAAGAAAGAGTAGGTATATAATTTAATTACAGTTAAGTGTAGAAAAAAAGGTCAATGCTGTTATGACCCATTCTGATTATAGATTTTCATAATATATTACCACAAACATTTATTACCATGATTATGCACTGAAAGTAATTTTTCTCGAAAGGTAAAGTTTTTTTGACAAGTTGTTAGTCCAACCCCTGCGCGTTGATCGATGGCTTTCGCAGCGAGTTATGAAGAAAAATAATAGTTTTCCAACGGTAATATGTCAAGGGATTTGCGCGGTAATGATACAGCACATTGTTAATCATTTGTTGTAGAGTTGTACTCGTAGTGATGCTTGTAGGATGTTTAACGGAGTAAAAAAAAATGAGTTTTAATGAAAGGAAATAATGAAATTAAGCAGCGACAATCTTGTGGTTTAGAATTTAGCCTCCTGCTGTAGGCATCTTCTAGTGTAAATCGTGTGCATTTTCCAGTTTGTATTTTAAAATTAATTGACTGCCTCGTTGGTCGTGTTGGTTGCACGTGCGACTGCCGAACGGGAGGTCCTGGGTTTGATTTCCGGGTCGGACACTACTAAATTTTCTAATTTAGATTTTCCAGTGGTGGCTCGGAGTGTACCCGGTGTATGACAATAGGCTCACCACCTATTCTATAGTGGGACGTCAAAAAGTAACAGGTGAATCGCGGGAGTGTTCTACATTCCTCTGCCTACCTCTCCGGGGATTACAGGCGTGATGTTACTTTTTTCAAAATTAATTATCGCTTGCGGTAACATTTCTCCATAATGTTTTCAATCCGTCTGATTTCTGCCAACCCACACCTTGTCAGCTTATTGGATTGAATAAATAAATTGATAGAAAAGTAGTTTGAAAAGGCGGATCTTGTGATCATACCATAGTAAAATGCACGTACGTACATGTACCATACACACTTGTCTGTCTCAAAACTCATCACACACGGTACCACATTGGAACCCCACGTGTCTGCGACAGCAATCATCGGCACAAAGCAAGTTGCGAAAGACCGACAGACAGAAGACTGGAAAAGACAAAGAAGAATTCATAATTGTTTCGCTCTCAACACGCCACGCGTTCGTAGTTGGAGCAGGTAGGTGTTCAAAGATATCCCTCTCTATTGGTATATGAAGGACTATTCATAGGTTTTTATAACCCAAGTAAGGAAGATGCAAGCATGATGAAGATGGAGAATGTACAAGCACGCTAGGTCTGTAACGATGGATATGTGGCATTCGGAGCTTCCTGCTTACTCCGTAAAAAACCTAGCGTGATTATTTAATACTAAGTTATAATAAAAAGTAATTCTTATGTACCAATGATCAATGAATGGAAATTTGATGATTAGTTGAAAGACAAAAACTGCTTTACAGACCGTTTAAAATGTTGCAAGTCATCTAATTACCGGCTACAATCCATAAATGGTTGTTCTCGAAGTTTGGAAGCTTAAGTTGAACACTTCGCATCGTAGGTTAGACCCTCGTGTGGGGAAGTGATTCGTCCGCTGGCGCATGTAATGGGAATCGTGACTAGAATGTTCTATTTCAACTCTCGCCTGCGCTCGTCCGTTACGCTATTAAGTGCAGATTGTAAGAAACTATGCTATAAATCTAAGAAATTTAAATAATCTGACAGTAATCGCTATTTGACACTACCATCGTACAACGCTTTTACGTATTTAATTTAAATAATCCTACGACAATAATTACTATTTCATAGTCGGTTATGGAGCATGATTTTTATCCCTTTTGTCCCATAGAACATAATAATAATGATTTGGGGCAATTCACACACGGCCTCTGATATGGCAACTGGACGGCTGATAAATTACATGTACCTCAATATAAAACTCGATTTTAACAAAGACAAGTTCAGCTGGTGACCTGTGCTGCTATTTTATAGACATTGCCCATCAAAATCAATGTTCCGTTATTAAAGCTTCATTAGTTATTACTTTGACCTTGTATATTAAGAGCCGGCAAACACTTGTCACTGTTGACCTACAAGTAAGAGCGAGTTTGTTTAGAGGAATCCAATAAGATATTTGTAAAGAAAACAACTCATGCAATATAATATTAATCTACGTATAATACATAATTGGTATATGAATAGTTAAAAATCAAATTATTGTCTATTAATAGACGTTGACTTGAAGTACATACTTATTTAATTCTCTTAATCGCTATAAGCGTTTTGTCGTGAACAGGTCAAAATAACTTTTATCTTGTTATGTTAAGAGCTAAATTACCGTATCAGATAATGTAATGTATGGTTGTCAACGCATGGTTAACAATAATCAGGTATGTGTGTGGTGTATGATTAAGATAGGATGTCAGCCGCCGATCATTTATCCAAATTTGCAATTACTGGATACATATGCGACGGACATCAGCACTTACTCAAACCCATTATCTTTGATATTTCGCCATTCAATTTTCGATCTTACCACCTCTATATAAGTGATGTTAAACGTTATTAAAAGTTGAGTGATAAATAGCCTATAATAATGTCAAGAAAAAAATATTACGTAAGATATAATGCGGCGTGTTCCATCAAGAGCCATTGTGTGGGTCACTTTACTGGCAGAATGGCTTCGCGTTGGGTCTGTTTGA
>DWFO01002046.1:0-14433 GCA_018246595.1 Mimoniades nurscia nurscia | reverse complement strand
CGACCCGGGAATCGAACCCAAGACCTCCCGTTCGGCAGTCGCACTTGCAACCAACTCGACCAACGAGGCAGTCTAATTCCATATAATATATAAAGCAAAAAAACGTATTTTCACGCTTGTAATCCCCGGAGTTGTAGGCAGAGGAGTGTAGTACATTCCACCTTCTACCAGTTACGTTTACGTCCCGCTATGAAAAAGGGGTTGGGCCTATTGCCATACACCGGCAAGAAATCCAGACTCCGAGTAACTACTAGAAATTATAAGCAGAAATGCTAAGTTAGAAAAATCAAAGAGTATTTTACTCGAAGTTCGTGCCCAGGACCTGTCGACCGGCAATTGCCCTTGCAACCACTGAAGCAATGAGACAGTCTCTCGTTGATAAATCTAACTTAGGTATTTGGCATCATTCAAATTCTGACTTAATTGCAATATTATTTTAGCTAAACCTATATCGACAAGCCACTATATTGAACTGATTTTTTATTACCCGACCTATTATCGCTGACCACGATAAAGCTAAATTCTAGTAATTCATTTCGAAACGAGCATTTATTGTTGATGAAATCGAAAAACTAATTGGTTTTACTTTAATAAAAGTGGCATGTAAAAGGTTCCAGTCGTGTACTAAACGTGAATGCTAATAATAATATCATTTAATCGTAAAACATCAAATACATATTTCGGCACGCTAGTTTCCCTATGAGGTAATCAAGCAGAATCAAGTGCCACTTATCTCTCTCCTTACACACTTATTTCCATATTTATTTTTCCATAAATATATAACGCATTAACCTGTTTGTAACAATAAATACAAAAAGAGGTTAAATTATTATTTTATTTCAAATTTTAATTACGTTTTATATTTTTTTTCATTGGAACTTTTTGAAACACTAACTTTTTGTTGACACGTCAACTACGTTTTATTAAACAAACTTGGCTTACATCAAAACTTTCCGCTCAGCCATCGGCAGCAATGTTTACCGTCTATAGTTGCAACCTCTGTCGGAAACGAACGCGAATGTTGTAAGGGCGGCCTGGCGGGACGGCCGCCTTGTTCGGACCGCGCGCTTCAACTGCCGTCTACGAGCTACGCGCTACGACTATTGTAGTATACTCAGCGGAGTATTATATATAGCGTAGTATATTTGGCGTAGCATATTTAAGCGTAGTATATTTAGCGTAGCACATTCAGTAATATCCTGCAACTCATGTAATGTTCAATACTTTTGACGCTTTCTTACAAGTGACGAAACTTGGAGAATGTATTGGTTCGATTTTACGACTGTAAGGTTGTGAGGCGTATGAATTGTAATATTGTTCTAAATATGATTGTGCTGTTTTTCTACGCCGTATAGAATCTAGCGTGATTACTAAATCATACTAATTAATATATATAGTGTCACACCGTAACGTAACGCATGTAATCCGTGAAGACAATCTCCCCAGTGACTGCCCCGTGAGTCGAGTGATTACAAGCGCGATTTTTGAGCTAGGAAGGCAATGAGTTCAAATCCTAATCCCACGTCGGATACTACTCGACTTTTCTAAGTTTTCCAGTAGAATTTTATAGTAGTACCTTGGAGTCTGAATTTGTGTGCGGTGTACGGCGATACACCCACCGCCTATTCCACAGTGGGACGTAAACGTAACTGATGAAACGTGGGAGTGTTCTACAGTCCTCTAGCTACTTCTCCGGATTATAGGCGCGATGTATTTACCATAATCATCTAAGACACACAAACCAAAAATAGATCAAGTACTGCTTAGGCGTATGACTAGTTATTGCCTGCGGCTACGGTCGCTCTTCCGTGACAATGATAGATTTGAGCGGCGAAAATCGTTTCCTATATCTTCGCCCCGATATTGAGTTATAATCATATCACGTTTTGCCGGTTGCCCGATTGGATTTCGCGTGGCAGCAAACACGCAATGAAACAATCAGATAAATACTGCCAAATCGTTCGTGTGAACCGCCTGTGTTAGCAGTGAATTTTTTTATCATTGTGTATAGATAGTGCGCATTGGCCTCCCTGAGAGGTTATTCCCATAATTTAGGAGGAGGGAGGATGAGGGAAGGGGGAGGCTTATGTGCAGTTGTGGACTGCAGTAGGATGATGATGATGTGTATAAGGATAATATTAATTGTAATTTTGCATACATAGTACAAAATAAAGCTATTATTTGTTATATTGTTTAAAAAAAATAAAAAACGTAGCGTATCAAAATGTATGTAAGTATCAGCAGCAAAGAACTTTCAGTTCGAAATTTTGAGTTTAGTTTTTCAAATAGTTATATTTTGATAAAATTATCCTTTTTCAATTAAATGAAAGTATTGTAAACTAAAAAGCAGCACTAAAGTTAACTTATAAATAAAATCTTAGTGAACTTATAAATAAAATCTTAGTAAACTTATGAACAAAATCTTAGTAAACTTATAAATAAAGTCAAGTGACAAAAATCATTAAGAGAACACCTGTATTTTCATCTACAATCCATCACCTGCAAAAGGTCAGTCTGATTTTTATATGGAAGCCTAGAAAAACATAAATAGTTCTAAATATCATTACTTCGGCGATACTATGAAAAATAATTATAATGAAATCATAAGCCCTTTCTATTACATTTTGTTTCTATTGGCAGAGATAAAATATTACATATTTGTACTACTTTGTTTATTAAATGTACATAACTTACTTACGCGTAACATTAATCTTACGATTGTTGTTGGCTCAAGTTAGTCTTACTACGAGAACAGGTCAACTTAGAAAAGTGAGGATTGATTTATGCGAGAACTTTTATAACTTTAGCTTTAAATGAGAATTAATTCGCACGGCCATGAAATCATAAGCTTTGATATTTCATATATTACTTCAAGTATGTTATTTAGTAGGGACCTACATAATGGAAAGATAAGGAATGTTTCGATCATGATTTAATATCGCCAAATAGGCCTTGACAATCAAAGTACATTCCAGAACCATGACAAAAAAAATTACAACCCTTGCGTATCTTCAACCCGTTCATTGATATTTTATATTTCAACCGGGTTGATATTTTAAAATGAAATAAATGATACCTCATGAACTGGGTTATATTCGTATTTACGAACAGATTCCACATGAGGGAATTATTATGGCCTGTTTAATGTTGGCCACATACGTAAACGTGATGGGGAAACTTTAGCACCGCGAGCGGGAGACGAGCGTTCCAGGGAATATACGTATGTATATTTATGTAGAAATTTTCAGTAAAATCTGTAGGATAGGATCATGAACAGGTTGATATGGACATAATTTTTTCTTTAATGCGACGTTACACACGGATAGTATATTTATTTATTGTGTCTTCGGGGTTTTATGAGGATTTTATGAGGTAGGTAGGTTTATGAGTCCACTGCCCAATATATTAATTTGTTTATTAAAATTTATAAAAACTAGGTAAATTACATAAATGCTTAGTGGCATTCTCTACCAGTCAACCTTTGGTGATGGTGACAAATTGGCGGTTGACGGTAACATTAAGAAAGGGAAAAAAATAATTTCAGCCAAACTCATATTGTATAAACTATTAACATACTAACGTTAGGCAAGCGGGTGAAGCGGGTCCGCAGAGTACAGTTACTTGCATCGTCTACGCTGCAGAGGTCAGGGCATTCAGTCATGCCTAGACAGGCTTCGCCATGCCGCAATCTGCCAGATATATAATATACAATGCTGATGTATGTCTATTGGTAATATGTCATGACAGGAGCTCAATCGCAGTTCTTATCTTTCACTGTTAGGTGAAATCATGCCTTAAAATAAATTACAAAGGATTCTAAGATATGGTGGTTTGCTTTAGATCATTTCCGTTAATATGTCTGTGAGGATATCCGCTTACTATAAATTCAGAATAAAATGGTATTTTAAGGATAACAAAGCTTGAAATGATGTTCTCAACAGTTGAAAGATACTGGGTCTAGTTAAAGCTTTACTTGGAAGTCTAATCCTTCTTACAAATTCAATCTGACTCAGTCACAAGGGGGCAGAAAGAGAAAAAACACACACAAAGTATTCGCAAAGTTCGACAAAGTTGCCTTTAGAAAGAATTGAGGAAACGGAAAATTGATAGCTACGTATTGTAAAGAAATCTGCACTTTAAACAAGTAAAATATAAAAACAGAATATTTAGAACTCTGGTATTTAATATAACTTAGTTATTTACTATAACAACAAGATCCTTTATGCGTGTTCTCATAAATACGACGGAATGTAAAATCTTATCCTATAACCGAACTATGACTTTTCATGCTATATACGTACATATGAATGTACAAGAATCACATCAGGTCTATAAGGATTCAATATTTGTGCAGCTGAGGCTCTCTACTCACCCACAAGAGACTTGGCTTAACGTTATTATAATAATAAATTAACAATTTACCGCAGCTAGTATGTCTCACACACAAACATAAAAATATTACAACCGTAATAATTCGACATTTCGTTTTTTTCATTCATAAAACTTGCTATTCAATCCAAGAGCGAGTGTCCTATGAATTAATAATATAACACGAAGATTTTTCCAACGTAAAAGTTTTAAAACGAAAGTTGTTGAAACACATGAATAAATTATATTCTATTCAGTGCTAACAAATAGTAGACGCGTAAGGTAATGATCGATTTAATGCAGGTGAATCCACTGTTGGACAAAGGTGTCCCCAATAACATGCTATTCAGCACCATCTTCAGCTCCAACCCCAGCATCTAATCCAGATTGTACATTTCATGAGAAATAACTACATTAAAAAATACAGTACAGTAAAAGGTTTTATTACTGTTAGTGATCTTCCAGTGGTCTGAATACGACCGTACTACATTACATTTTAAGTTTCAACGTTATTGAAGTTTTTATTTCAAAGGGTATAACCTCTATAAATTATTACTTTGTGCTAGCATTTGACATTAGAATTTAACGCGTCTGATATTAGCAGTATGAACGGAAATAATGAATGTTCTATTTAACTTAATATACTTTTAAAACATCTGAGTTTTACGTCTTAGCTAACTGCGTGCCTTTAAGTTCGCATTTTCACAATGTCATATCAAAATCATATCAGGAAAGCAAAGATTTATGTCCACGTAATATTATATGCATTTATTGTCAGTCTTTACTCATGTTCATGTGCAATATCAGTTATCTCCAATGCACGTCACGTATGATGACCGATTGGTGACGTCAGTGACTCCGAACTAGGTCACGCTGCAGAGCGTGACTGTTAAATTGATGCAAATCCTATGAAAATGCAGTAACATGCAACGTAAACCATTCTTTATTCATTTTTAACAACACACAGATACGTATTTGCTTTATGGTATTTGTATAGATAAATAAAATAAGGTATGGTATTTCTGTAGACAAATAAATAATGCGAATGTCGATGGACGCAGGTGCCAACGGAGGCCAAGATTCATCTATCTTAACCAAATAGGCCAGATACTGGCTGATGGAGGTGTCAGAAGTCTCCGAAACCAACGTACATGTATGAAGAGAGTGATGAATGCACAGGAGGCGCGCAAGATCTGTAAGAATAGATATATTTGATACTGGGTGCTCTCTGCATACCCCGTAAGGGAATTCGCGTTAAGATATGTATGTGAAACACGAGGAAACCAGCACACCTTGGAATTTTCCATAGTGTTTTTAAAACCTCGAGATAACATGAACTCCTCATGACTCCATAATGTACTTTAAAGCGTTAGTCTTCCAAAACGCCCTTGCGGTATAATGACACACAATGGCATTGTTCTTTCTCATTTCCATAACATAAGAGACCTGTGTCGAACAGTGGAACAATATAAGATTTTTTGTATATACAAATAAATAGGCTCACCACCTATCAAGTGCCGCGGCACGCCGTTAATTCCATAATGCGGAGTAAACGTAAGTGGTAAAACTAAGGAGTGTACTACACTCCTGCCTACATTTTCCGGGATTACAGTCGTGATGTTGCGTATACAAATCCATATTTCTACATATATATAGAAAGTCAATATATTATTATATATTCCGGATGTTACCTGCTATGACGTTATCTGTTGTAGGATGCGCTATATGAGGTCTTAATAACGAAATTCATGCAAATCGAACTGCTCTATGATTCGCGTAACCTACATTCTGCTGTGCCTAGAGTCAATACGGGCGTTTAATTGTTCTTACGCCAGCCGCCTGTCATGATGACCTATCGAGTTTTCTATAAAATCGTTTAGTTTAGGTACTCGTACATAACGATATTATTGTTATTATATTTGAATTAGACAAGGTTTGTTGTGTTCAACAATGGTAGCGATAGTAGTATAACAGGCGTGATGTTACGTTTATATTAAAAAGGTAATGTAAAGTAGACTTTTATTCGTTTCGAACAATCAGTGTTCACGAACGGATATGTCACAGTTGCTGAGCGATGGGTGACATTGTTCCGAACTGGGTCGCATCGCTGACGGTGACAGAGGAATTAATTCAAATACACCCCTAAATAGCGTTTCTGTGTTTTTCCTTTATCCATCTATTCATTGTGTATGTTGGTGCTGTAATCGGGACCATAAGTTACTTTAAATTTTTGTAGGCATTACGCTAAAATGTATTTGGATGTCATTGAATAATCAAACATATTTTTATGACTGTTTCAATTTTGATCGTACGAGACCGTGTCACTGAAGACAATGTCGTTAGGCATTAAATACACTTTAGTACATCGTAGCTTAAGCTGTTATCCGAGAATAAACAAATAAGACAATTGACATCTCACGATAAGTTATTTCAGTTGAAAGTGGTTCAGGGAGCTGTGGAGCGAGCTATGTTCGGAGTCATTCTGAAGAATAAAATCAGAAATTATACCATCCGACAGAGAACCGGCGTCATCGACGTAGCTGAAAGGATTAGATCGCTGGAGTGGCAATGGGCTGCGCATATTTTTAGAAGAACAAATAATCGATGGAGTAAGCGAGTTCTCGAGTGGAGACCGCGGCTCGGCAGACGTAGTGTAGGACGCCCTCCGGCCAGCTGGGGTGACGATGTACGGAATACTGCAGGCAGAAGCATGCGGCAGAAGGTTGCGGCGATTCGAGGACAGGGCGCGATGACGTTCTTTGGGGGAACTATGGGGAACTTTGGGGGACGCCTATGTCCAGCTGTGGACTGAGATAGGCTGGCGATGATGATGATGATAAGTTATTTGCGTACTTAATACATTTTATTTCCCATGTTCTGTCCATCATATATGAATATCGTGGCGGTGTAATAAGCTTGGGCTCTTATATATACGACAAATTACTGGATAGGAATACCAGTGGAAAATAGCGTTTCAAGTATGGAGAAAACTATCGATATATATTTTTTTCATCTGCTATCAACATCCATCATTTCAACATCCATCGGCCTATTTCGAACCGCTTCTGGATATTGGTCTCGCCAATAGCACGCCAGTGGACTCCATCTTCATATCTTCATCTGCTATATTTTTTTTTACTATTCTTCAAAGGTTGGTTGTTGAAGAATGCCACAAGTGCGCCCTATGCCTGCTCGTTAGCATATAATCTTCATTAAAACCTTTAAATATCGTTTTAATGCCTGTTTTGAACTAACTACACACATTTATTATTCGATAACTGTAACCTAACACATTAATATATATGTTCCGTATAAAAAAATCCATCATTTTTATAACAAAAATATTTTTATCGCAGAGAACATACAGAAAACAATTGTTTTATTTAAACAATAAGCTTGAACTCAACAGGGTCTCATCAATACTTATTGCTTAGCTTTCTTAATGATTTAATGTATGACTGGAAATTTCTATTCCAAATTTAGAGAAGATGTGAATAATTTTGCTTGTATAAGAAAAATAAATCAAGTGAAATAATTCCGTCTAATGGATAAGTTGGATAATTCGGATGAAATGTCAAGTCGCACGCATCGTTGCGCCAGCTGGAATATTTCACACGGAGCCGGGAATATTAGGGACAACCGGGCTATGCAGGTTTATCTGAAAGAAATTAGAACCTTTTTATGCTTTTTTTAAATTGTCTATGTGTTTGTGTGTTATTGTGTTTTATGAAATATATTTCTTTAAATAAAAATATTTTAGGACATGTCTATGCAGGTCGTCTGATTTTAAACCAGGCACAGAATGAACTTAGAAGATAGCTGATTAACTATGTAAATATCATTATATACTTAGATGTATTATGCGATGAGGACATCAGAAGTCTCCCAGACCGGCGGCGTGCATCCATGAAGAGAATATTGAATGTAGATGAAGCACGACAGGCGTGTAAGAATGGAGATATTTGGCACTCTGTGCTCTCTGCCTGCCCCGCGAGGGACCTGGCGTGAATATATGTATGTATGTATATATTATTACATCCAAGTAGTAAACGAATACTAATTGTTCTTCATCATTATATATTTCTTTTGCTCCGGCCGGTATTTGCACCGACGACTCCCGCTATAGCAGGCAGTTTCAATTACCAACACGCCGTCTACACAATTTAAGATTAGGTTGGAATATAATTTTACTAATCACGTGTAAAGGATGTTTATTAGGATATTGATATGTTCTGCCGTTAGTGGTGGCAGTGGCATAAATTTGTTTTCAGAGAAAAAATCCACGCGGTTTGGTAATAGAACGCTTTTATGATCATATGTTAAATAAGATAAAAGTGTCTCGTGAAATGTTTTGAAATGAAATGAAATTTTAAAGAAATTCGCTTTTCAAGAGTTCGTTGTTCCGGATTCGAAACTGTTACTGCTTGTGGCAGCGCTGTTTCAGAACTCGAATGCGAATATTATTCTAATAGAGTCTTAGTGGGTCGTAGAAATACATTCCTGCCAGTGACATTATTAGAAGGAAGAGAAAAGAAATTTTAACTTACTGTAATTTTTGTAAGACCTAGATACAATGGTCGGAGCTTCCGTGGGTCACGGCTAGAGCCCTTTAAGATTACCGGAGACCAAGCAGTGCATTTGGCAGTAACTAATATTTACTGCCTTGTTATTACTGTTGGTTGAAAACGCGCCTTCCGATCGTGAGATCCTGAGTTCAAATTCCGGGTCGGATTCCCTATTGGGTTTTTTCTATCTTAGATTTCCCAGCAATAGCTCAGAGTTTGGATATATGTAGGTGTATGCTAATAAGCTCACCGGCTAATTCATCGTGGGACGTAAACGTAACTGGTGACACTTACCCAAGTGTTACACACCCGTGTACAACACTCCTATGTTAGGTTTAAACTAACATTTAAGCGTAGAGTTTACTAAATAGTTTCGACAAGATCATTCATTAAAACCATGTCTTAAAAGGAGAAAAGTAATTATGTAAAATGGGGAGAAGTAAAGTTATAGAGTAAAGTACAAGGGTCTAAATACTAGTTGTGTTTATTGAAATACGAGTACTTCAGAAATTCAAAGGATGTTTGATGAGTCTCTTAATCGAACTGACCCTGCATCAGCTCCCTGTGGACCGCCCGTCACGTCTGCTTACGACAGATTACATCTCTGCGTATGTGCGTAGGCAGATTTAGTGAATGCGTGGATAACATTATAAGATTTGGGAGTTAAAGAAACACATGTTCTTTTCTCAGCTTGTTAATCACATTATTGTTGTCGTTTGGCATTTGTTTGTTATCATTTTTCTTGTTACCAATTTATTATTAAATATATTTTATTCGTTTTTTACAATGCTATTTCCATTTGCCAATTTTTCATTGCATCTTACAAACGGGTTTTTACCACTGTTATCAAGGTGTTTGAAATCATTTTGTGTTTGTGTGTCTCCGATTATAACAGGTTCTACAGGCGTTGCTAAGCAATAGTACTTACTATTCAACTAAATTATACTATCTAAAGAGAGGTTATTACGTATTTTTAGTTTATTATGAGATAATAACGAGTTTATTTACTTCAACCTTAATGATTTATTTTACGTATAGATATTACATATTTTATTGATCAGATGTTAACTGATGGGGGGTCAGAAGTTTCTGAAAGTGGCGTGTGGGTTAGGAGCGAGTGTTAAATATAGAAGAACCACGTTATTACTAAGGACATCATCGACGACGACGACGGACGATCATTAAAAGCACTCCGTGTCGGGGCTGAGTAAGCATACATTCGGCGACCGGTGCAGATACAGGGTGTCGTGAGTGCAGACTAAACTCGGGGTTGACGGACCGCGGTGTGGCGCGTTCGCCCTAGGCACAGCTAATGTCTTGGCTGCGTGTGGATAGCAGCGAAGGCGGTGCGAGAAGCTATGCTTTGCGATCCCCAAACCGCATGCCCAGCGTGGGGATTATGGATATAATCGTTCAGGGGAGGCCTCTATCCAGTCATGGACTGTAATAAACATGTGATGATGATTTAACTCTCGTGTGAAGTTGCTTAAAAAGTGAATTTATATACATAAATAATGCATATATGAATTAAGTGAAACATTATGAAAATTGATACCTACTTCGGTTCTTACTTTTCTTTTATAAATTCCGATTTCTTGAATGTTGTTCATGAAAAGAAAACACGTACGTTGTTTTCTTCTAATTTGAAGTGAAGTTTAAACATAATTGTGTTGTTTGGAGATCTCAATACTCGGTAGAATCGCAAATTGGTCATATATGACGGTCATGTGAGGGACCCGACCTCAATGGGAACACCAATAGGGCCTTGCATCGCGCTCGTGACAGCGCTGCCAGAGTATTTATAAACAATGACAGATATTATTATTGGGCCATATTTCAATATACGTATTTATTTCTACCAGTTTATGTATACAGAGATTTTAATGGGCGTCACTGATTTGCCATCTAGACTTATTTATGACCACGGGGGTATGTTTACGCCATTACTACATATTAATAATGGTACATTTTTTTATGTTGATATAAAGTATATATTGAAAGGTTCTTCGTTTAAGATGTTTCTGATTTTATTATAAAACCTCGAATTTTTAATCACCATTTTGATAAACGAAATATATTTTATTTTGATTCGACGCACACTGACAGACAATGTAAATACGAGTAACACTATATTTGTGTATATGACAATATGTACATATATTCTGTATATATATACCGTACATATATACTTATATAATATTGTCTAACCTATTTCCTATAGGGGTTCCGATATGGATTTCCTATGAGCTCCTGGCGGACTTCCTACGCTTCTACTATATAATTTAAAGTCGTACATTCTATTATCAATACAGAAATGTGCAACAAAATTATCTTTTAACTTTCATGCTTTACCAAAAGTAAACTTGTTTAATAAATCGGTATTATTCAGACCATTGTTAATTTTATTTCATTTTATTCAAAATTCACAAAATAATACATATGAATAAAAGTCACTTTGCACTATCCGCTGACCGCGTGAACCGCGTGAATGCAAATTACCCTTTACAGTCAACGTTTTAATAGTATGCTGAATAGAATCAAGCGCTCAAAAATATTAAGCAATTTGTGCTCAAAATTTTGTATTTCGAATTTCTTGCCGTTGCTTGCTGTGTAAGTTTAATTTGTTGGCAAATTGTTTGCTTGGCAACTCGTTATACCAATATTTGTTAAACTGTAATGATTGGTAAATATTCTTGATTCTATAATTGTACACACATTATGGACTGTGTTGTTTATTAACGCCTCCTTGGTCGTGTTGGTTGCAAGTACTACTGCCGATCGGAAGATCCTGGGTTCAATTCCTGGGTTCAATTCCTCAGAATCTGGATAATTATGTATATGCCCGGTGTATGGCAATAGGCTCACCACCTATTCCATAGTGGGACGTAAACGTAACTGGTGAAACATGGGAGTGTTCTAAATTTCTCTACCTACCTCTACGGGGATTACAGGCGGGATGTTACGTTTGTTTATATTATTGAAAAGGTTTTGCAATTGACTTTTAATCAACAAACATACTCCAATTATTGCAAGCCTTATACTTTATTTCATTTCCCTTATTTTAGGTTTTCTAAAGTATCCAAACAACTAATAGCTCGCCAGTAGTGACATCTAGTGCATGTTTTAACACATCTCATTCAGTCCTAGGTATGCAAGTTTCACCATGTTTCACTGTAGGTATAAAATAAATACCTGAATAAATAAATGTAAACCAATAAAATATAGTAAATACCTACTTAGTGAAAATCAATATAGCGTTTTGCTAAAATCAAATATCCAGTGAAATTAAAACATTTATAAACTTAACATGATTATATAAATCAAAGTTTCATTTCACGTCATCAAAGAAACGAACAGCTTCGTAAATGTATTCACTAAGTGTGCGCTCTCGAAGCGAACGTTCTTGAAACGACACGGGTCCGGCGGAGACCTTTTCACCGGCTATTTAACTGAAAATGTCCGTAAACACTTCAGGTATAAAGAAAGGGGACGTGCCACTCTATAATCCGAATGCGAGCTACGTTCTCATATATTTCTTTTATCACGACTTTACCGTTCGACATTATAGTCCTTACGTTCGGGTCCGAAGCCCTGCGATTTTTTAAGTCTTCTGCGATATAAAAATTTTATAAGACTTTTTGTGATCTAAAGTCGTGCCTCAAAGGTTCTGTTTGATTAGGATCTGTTCACTGCAGAACTGCAGCCGCATTTCTGCCGCGAAGCAGCTACTTGTATTGTTTTATTCAGATTTGTAACTTGCAAAACATACACACGTAAAGTGATCTAGATTTGATCTAGTCTATTGCTATGTTAAAATACAAATGTTTAGAGCTGTATCCATGTTTAGTATTTCCGTATACATGTACATTATTTCTAATAATTTGCCAGCTCATTTCTTGCTCTGTACACAAAAAAATATAATAATACAAATATAATACAGCTCATTTCTTGCTCTGTACACATAAAAATTTAATAATACAAATATAATACAGCTCATTTCTTGCTCTGTAAACATAAAAAATATAATAATACAAATATAATACAGCTCATTTCTTGCTCTGTACACATAAAAAATATAATAATACAAATATAACATTGAGTGGGTGATATCCTTATACAGACTTTGATCGCTGTATGGATATCGTAATGCTCTCTGTAATGTGGTAAGTGTCTGTATGCATTTTAGTTCATCGTATTCGTTGACTACATATAACTTGTAAATAAAGTATTGAAAAATGTTAATAGATTTTATGTTTAACACTCAACTATTGACATTATCCAGAAATATCATTCTTAAATTTTAAATTCTTTAAATTAACATTAATTGATGATGATACTTCTAGAATATTCACTCTTAATATTACTATAATAGAAGAATATTACAGCAAAAAAAAATCTACTGTTTAATAGATTAACCAAAACCTATGGAACGAGTGTTTAAATCGACATTACTAAGCTATGAGTGTTTTGACGTAACAACCTAAATAAAAACGCCAACAGTAAAAACATGAAAGGATTAACTGTAAATTAATAACGATCTCAGTCGTTATATAAGTTTGTAACTGTAAGTTGTTACAGCAAACTGAGCAGAGTTACAACTTAGAACACAGTTCGCCATTGGTCATTACATTTGGTAAGTTGGTGTGTCTAAATAAATAAATAAATATTGTGTCCGGTTATGTGTACAAATATTTAGCTGCGGAGTTCATGTATGATAAAGTTGCCAGTGAATTTTATCTATTATCAATAATTTTTGATTCATGCAATTTTTTACTCCTCAGTATAACGATACCTAGTTAGGTCAGATTACATTTCATCATCATGGAAAATATTGTCGTTTCACTGTTAGATATGGATCTCTTGAATGGGAAAGTTAAGGCCATATGTATCTACGCTCAATGTTAAATCACCAGCCTATCACTGCCTCCATTCATTTCATTAAGTCGCACAAGAAATGAAAAAAGTTAAAATCGAAAGCATGCATCAGTGGCAAGGTTCACGGCTAAGATCTCTGTGTCTCCGTTAGCGATATTATATTCAATCCATTGACTTGCAAATCGGGCTCGTACTAACTTTTCGTAGCGGCAAAATTTTAAGGGCGCTGTCCGCTTTTGTCATGTTTAATTCGGGCTTTGTACGGTACAGAATTTTTCGGCTTTCATAAAATTCATTTAAAACGTTTTCCTCGCTTTGAGAGTGTTTCGTGAAGATTTTTGTCACGGTTGTACGATGTGGAATTAATTTTCTTCCGCATAATTTCCGACACATTAGATACTGATTGCTGTTGGTGTTTTGTCTCCCAACCTTGCGTACGAATATGAAGAAAGTAATGATCGTTGACCAGCACTATAGATGTACAGAGACACTTGGCACTCGGCGCATTCTGACCATGGTGAGTGGTGCATTCTGACTGGTGCTATGATATAATTAAATTCATTATAATTCCTTCCTTCTCTTGCGTTACACCCTTGACAGAGTGGTCGTGGTCGTATTTCCAGGG